>JAHPZR010010665.1:30000-38040 GCA_019787425.1 Platygyra sinensis | reverse complement strand
AAATAGCCCGAAATCGCCTCACATACATGCCAGATTTTATTGTAATGCAAATGAGCAGAGCTAACCGTGAAAAGGGCTATTCCACGGCGAAAGAATGAGATCGAGAGCACATTGAAAGAAGGACCAAAGTCTACATTGCCTGCTCACGTGCTCACGTCTTCGTCACATCAGTGTCTCACTTAGACCCTACGGTACCAGTTTACTGGCCGTGACATAGTTAATAACTATGCCGTGACATGCCGCTGCAAAAATTAAGCGGGGTGGATTTTTTTGTGCCCTTACAGGAATGTGGATTTCCCAGCCTATAACCTTACACAGGACAACTAACTCTCCATAGTCACGCAACAAAATTAGGCTTGCGTTCAACTTCGTCGAAGCAATTAATTAATGAATGCTGTGCAGGGAATTAATTCAAAATGGCGCAGCAATGTTATGGGCTGGCGGACGCGGTGCGCGGTTTGCGGTTACGCGGTACGCGGTGATAACAAAGAAACTAGTAGTAATCAAAGATTATGAGAGTGCGTTCGACCCGTCTAAACGCCGTGGTTTATACAGATACCTTAAATGATTTCACTAACTGACTTTCAACATCTAAAAACCAACCTTTTTTCATCAACAACCGGGGGTTTTATACAGAAAGATATTTCAGTGACAAAATCCATGCCAGTCTGATTGAAGACTACGTTGCGTGACAGCGTCAGTTTCCGTAGACTCACAAGTTTAATAGGACTAAGCTACATGTATTTACATCAGCTTTGAAATTTCGTGCTAAATATTGTCACATTGACTTGTAATGTTTAAGCGCAAAAGCTAATTTGTAAAAGTATGTTTTTTCGAACATTATCCTAAGCAGGAAGCTCAAATATAACTGAGTAAACATTTGCAATCGCGTGCTCGTTGATCGCGTAAACAAACTCCGTGCGACTGATTCGAGTATTTCCCCTGGCCTGATTAACAAAGTACACAGTATTTACATGGAGTCGTTTCCTTCAGAGTACTCTTCCACCAATTCCAAATAATATTCGACCGGATACTGACTGACCTTTTCTGTCGCAATTGGAACTAAATCAACAGATGCAATCAAGTACAGCCTGGGAATTACAGCTGTTTTAGGCGATCGTGCTCATGAACATATAAAATAAACAAGCTACTCGTGAGCCCGAACGAACGTTTAAATAACATCATATTCGAAAGGACTATTCAATATACCGGGAAAATATACTACTCAGCCTCAAAATTCCACGGCGAAAGAATCAAACGCTACCTCTGAGATAGCCTGCGTGTAGCATGAAAGCAAAGTCTACATTGCTTTCTCACGTGCTCACATGTTCGTCACATGTCTCACTTATGGTACCAGTTTACTGGCCGTGACCATAGTTAATAACTTTGCCGTGACATGCCCCTGCAAAAATTAAGCGGGGTGGCCATTTTTGAATTAATTTCATCGCGCAGAATGCCTAGACATCATTAATTATTCATAATTGGCGAAGTGGCAAATTTAAATACGAATGCGCGTTCAATAGGCCAGAATAAGAGAAGAAAAGGCCCAAATTGGCTAAGTGGGGTTGACAAAAATCGCTTTTCTGATTTCCTGACGCCCTAAAATAGAATTCGGCATACGGCTTTTGGAAAAGTAATGATTAAACTACAATTTGAGCCTAAACCCAAGGAGATTTAGGAAGTATAAGGACTATCCCTTCGCAGTTGAAAAACTGTAAAATTGGACGATTTTTAGTATGAAGTCCGTTTTCAACAGCACTTATTCTTATTGCGTTTGACGAAGTGGAACGCAAGCCTAATTTTGTTGCGTGACTATGGAGAGTTAGTTGCCCTGTGTAAGTTGTAGTCTGGAAAACCCACATTCCTGTAAGGACACAAAAATGGCCACCCCGCTTAATTTTTGCAGGGGCATGTCACGGCAAAGTTATTAACTATGGTCACGGCCAGTAAACTGGTACCATAAGTGAGACATGTGACGAACATGTGAGCACGTGAGAAAGCAATGTAGACTTTGCTTTCAATGCTACACGCAGGCTATCTCAGAGGTAGCGTTTGATTCTTTCGCCGTGGAATTTTGAGGCTGAGTAGTATTATTTTCCGGGTATATTGAATAGTCCTTTCGAATATGATGTTATTTAAACGTTCGTTCGGGCTCACGAGTAGCTTGTTTATTTTACATGTTCATGAGCACGATCGCCTAAAACAGCTGTAATTCCCAGGCTGTACTTGATTGCATCTGTTGATTTAGTTCCAATTGCGACAGAAAAGGTCAATAGTATCCGGTCGAATATTATTTGGAATTGGTGGAAGAGTACTCTGAAGGAAAGATCCATGTAAATACTGTGTACTTTGTTAATCAGGCCAGGGGAAATACTCGAATCAGTCGCACGGACTTTGTTTACGCGATCAACGAGCACGCGATTGCAAATGTTTACTCAGTTATATTTGAGCTTCCTGCTTAGGATAATGTTCGAAAAAAACATACTTTTACAAATTAGCTTTTGCGCTTAAACATTACAAGTCAATGTGACAATATTTAGCACGAAATTTCAAAGCTGATGTAAATACATGTAGCTTAGTCCTATTAAACTTGTGAGTCTACGGAAACTGACGCTGTCACGCAACGTAGTCTTCAATCAGACTGGCATGGATTTTGTCACTGAAATATCTTTCTGTATAAAACCCCGGTTGTTGATGAAAAAAGGTTGGTTTTTAGATGTTGAAAGTCAGTTAGTGAAATCATTTAAGGTATCTGTATAAACCACGGCGTTTATACGGGGTCGAACGCACTCTCATAATCTTTGATTACTACTAGTTTCTTTGTTATCACCGCGTACCGCGTAACCGCAAACCGCGCACCGCGTCGCCAGCCCATAACATTGCTGCGCCATTTTGAATTAATTTCCCTGCACAGCATTCATTAATTAATTGCTTCGACGAAGTTGAACGCAAGCCTAATTTTGTTGCGTGACTATGGAGAGTTAGTTGTCCTGTGTAAGGTTATAGGCTGGGAAATCCACATTCCTGTAAGGGCACAAAAAAATCCACCCCGCTTAATTTTTGCAGCGGCATGTCACGGCATAGTTATTAACTATGTCACGGCCAGTAAACTGGTACCGTAGGGTCTAAGTGAGACACTGATGTGACGAAGACGTGAGCACGTGAGCAGGCAATGTAGACTTTGGTCCTTCTTTCAATGTGCTCTCGATCTCATTCTTTCGCCGTGGAATAGCCCTTTTCACGGTTAGCTCTGCTCATTTGCATTACAATAAAATCTGGCATGTATGTGAGGCGATTTCGGGCTATTTTGCAGTTTTAGCCCGAAATTGCCTCGCATCCACGTTGGATTGCATTGTAATGCAAATGAGAAAAACTAACCGTGAAAAGGGCTATTTTGAGGCTGTGTAGTATTATATTCAATAGTCCTTTCCTATATGATGTTATTTAAACGTTCGTTCGAGCTCACGATGAGCTTGTTTATTTTATATGTTCACGAACACGATCGCTTAGGCTTTGGGATGTTCACTGGAAACAGCTGTATTAAATCTCCGGGCTGTATTTGATTGCATTTGTGGATTTAGTTCCAATTGCGGCAGAAAAGGTCAGTAGTATCCGGTCGAATATTATTTGGAATCAGTGGAAGAGTACTCATAAGGAAAGACCCATGTAAATACTGTGTACTTTGTTAATCAGGCCAGGGGAAATACTCGGATCAGTCGCACGGAGTTTGTTTACGCGATGAACGAGCACGCGATTGCAAATGTTTACTCAGTTATATTTGAGCTTCCTTCTTTTAGAATGTTCGTAAAAAAATATACTTTTACAAATTAGCTTGTGAGCTTAAACACAAGTCAATGTGACATTATTTAGCACGAAATTTCAAAGCTGATGTAAATAGTTTAGTCCTATTAAACTTGTGACTTGGTCGGTACATCAAACAAAAAGATGCAATCGATCGACGGAACACTTGCGATTGAAGAGATTCAACGATCCTGAACAAAAGATGCGATCGATCAGAACAGTTGCGATTTAATTCTCAAACTTTTCCTACCTTAACATTTGAGCCTTTGCCACAAAATATTGGATTCGAGCGAGTTTTCCTCTTGTTCCTTTACCGCTGGCCAAAAGAGTGTAGCTAGCTGGCGTAGTAATCACTCACGAGTCGCTCTCGACGTCGCTCTCAACATGGAAAGCACGCCAGATGTTAAGAGGAAATTTTGCATACGTAATCGAATTTGGGTTCTAGCTTAGTTAAATTTATGTTTGCCGCAAATTTCAGAGTGGTCCATTTAGGGTAGTCCATGGGTAGTCCATTCAATCAGTCCATGGACTAGGGGTCAGCGAAATGTACCGACCCTTGTGAGTCTACGGAAACTGGCGCCGTCACGCAGCGTAGTCTTCAATCAGACTGGCATGGATTTTGTCACTGAAATATCTTTCTGTTTAAAAACCCCGGTTGTTGATGAAAAAAGGTTGCTTTTTAGAGGTTGAAAGTCAGCTAGGGAAATCATTTAAGGTATCTGTATAAACCACGGCGTTTATACGGCGTCGAACGCACTCTCATAATCTTTGATTACTGCGAGTAATTAATTATTTTCTGAGTACTTCGAGTGGCGGGGTATTCTGCAGTTAAGCCGATATTTTAGGGCGCACGATTTCAGCTTTCTTTCATACGGATCAATAATAAATCTGCATAACAATGGCTGTCAAAACTAACAATACCCATTCAGGAAAACCGCTTTAATAACTGTAAAATATTCACAATTACCGCCAATTGCAACGTATTTGGTCGGCGCAGCTGATTCATTCGAAACCCTGTCGCGCAATGAACAAGGCCCGGGGGGGGGGGGGACTCGATATAGCCCCGGGTGAGGAGGTGCGGCCCGACCGCTCATACCCTCACCCTGTTTAAGACAAATATCGCTGATTTTCCTACCCTGTTTAAGGCAGAATTCCGATTTTTGATACCCTGTTTGAGACAGATTAAAAGTTGCGGTTACAAATTGTGTGGCTTTCTTGTTGTGTACTCAATGGAAATTTAATGTGCCTGGTATCAATGCCAAAGTCAACGGAAGTCAAAATTAATTTACAAGAACTGAATTTTTTGCTGTTTATCGTCCGAGAAAAGATATCCCATTTAAGGCAAAAATTGATAAATCGATACCCTGATTAAGACAAAGATCCCGAAAAACATACCCTGGCTGGCCGCACGGCCCCATTAAGCCCTTTTAAGGGAGTACCCCCCCGGGGAACAAGGAAAGCGAAAACCGCAGGGAATCGGGAGCTCTTTTCAGAGCTCGTCGAAACCCCGATCCATCCCCTGCTTATCAAAATAGTTCCTCCGTTTGTCAACGAAATTAATCCCATGTTTCACTTCCAACTAAACGACGAAGCTCTTTGGAGATTGAGAGAAGTTTGTGGACAGCCAAGCACACTGTTTCAGCTTTACAATTAAGTATTTTGCCTCTTGGCTACCGATTAACGGAATCTGCTGGCGAGCGTGTTGAAAGTGCTTTAACCTAAAGTATCAGGCGGATTTGGAAAAAGAGTCAAAACGTCAAAACCACGACGAAACGTAAACAAATGCGAGGGATAAAAGCAGGTACATAGAGATCATCACCAGCGCCTGGTCAAGAGTAGACCCGGGGGGGGGGGGGGTACTCCCCTATAAGGGCTTAATGGGGACGTGCGGCCAGCCAGGGTACGGTTTTTTCGGGATTTTTGTCTTAAACAGGGTATCGAATTTATCATTTTTTGTCTTAATCAGTGTATCGATTTATCAATCTTTGCCTTAAATGGGATATCTTTTCTCGGACGATAAACAGCAAAGTTTTTACAAGCTCTTGTAAATTAATATTGACTTCCGTTGGCTTTGGCATTGATTCCAGGCACTTTAAATTTCCATTGATTACACAACAAGAAAGCCACACAATTTGTAATCGCAACTTTTAATCTATGTCTTAAATAGGGTATCAAAAATCGGAATTCTGTCTTAAATGGGGTAATAAAATCAGCGATAATTGTCTTAAACTGACAGGGTCAGGGTATGAGGGGCCGGGCCGCACCTCCCCACCCAGGGATATATCGAGTACCTCCCCCGGGGAGTAGACGCGCTGTCTTCATATTTTGCGAACATAAGTGGTAAAACCCGTCGATGATTTTCAAAGTTTTTCAAATAAGATGAGCGGCCATTGATCAATCAACGGACTTCGTTTGAGTTCGTTGCTTTGTGAGCGTAACAAGTGAATAACGAACAACACTACTGACTCTCGCAAGTAAACAAATATGTTGAGAATCAACTGCTCTTTAACTGCGTAAATGTTTAACAAAGAGGTTTTACAGGCGGTACGAACACTGCGGTCAAAGAAGGCGCTTGGTCATTTTCAAAGACATTCAATCGAACGTGTTCCAAGAACCCCTTCTGTTAGTTTTCTTTGAATCAGTTCGGTCTGGTACAACAAAGCAAACTCTTTCCAAACAGTCGTTTCCTCGCGCGCAGCGATATTTTAGGGCGCACGATTTCAGCTTTCTTTAATACGGAGCAATAATAAATTTTTGTTTTTCTCTCGCTTATTTTTCTCGGAGAAGCGGTAAATTTACATTTGAGTGGTTCATAATAGGCTAAACAATAGCGAAAACAATACAGTTAAAACCCGCGTACATGTATAAGAACCTGGGTTTTAAGAACCTGTTAGGCTAAAATTTTAAATTTAAACCCCCTCCACATAAGAACCTAATCAGGCTAAAATTTTAAGTTGTAGAATTGCCATTTTCTTGGTATCAACTTTGAAATGGCATGTCGTAGAACTGACTATGAATTTTTTAGAGAATACGTTTTGTTAAGTCACAGGCATTGCACTGCCTTTAGGCGTTATCATGCATAAATGATTTTGAGATGATAGTTATATTCGTTTTCGTGCGCCACATCGAGTGCAGTTTCCAAGAAAATACCTGAATGATACCGCCCAATGGCGGTTTCCATAAATCCGGCCGCAGATGGTGACTTACAAAAGAGAATGTTATTGTGTCCAAGCTGCACATGTTTTGTTAAGATAATGTTAAGCGATGGTGGATTAACCGAATGCAAATTAAGAAATTCTGGATTGTCAAGAGATAAGCTAACGAGTTGATACAAGAAAAGCATTAGCAGCTCACACGGATCAAGACCAACATCAGCCTGCGCGGAGATATCGATTTGAGGTAACGTAAAAATTTAAAATCGTGGCAATTCCTCTCAAGAAAAGCTCGTTTGTCCAGTTAAAGTTTAAGCTCATATTTTTAAGTTACTCAGAGCTAATTTGCGAACGCAAAGGTTTTGTATTTATGCAAATTGTAGCGATTTCCTTTATATATCTAAGCTATAGCAACTTTATTTTTACAAAAGCGAATAAATGCGTGGTTCAGAGTGATTCCTGTCTAAAGAAAAAGTGAGAAGTGTTTTTTTCTCACCGAAATTCCGATACAAAGGCGAAACCTGATGTATCTCGTTAATAAATGGATCCATATTTAGCTCTCAAGGTGGTGTTTATCGTCACTTTTTCTCTTTTAAAGCGTTCAAAGAGTGTCTGCCTCACTTTCATTCAACGCAATTCTCACTATGACATGATGGCTACAAGTGTTTCAGTTGTCATATTTTGACGAAAAAACAGAAATTCCATCGTTCTTTGCCAAAAATTTCTCTATGTCTGACATCAATACAATACTTTACCATTACAGATGACCTCATAATGACGTCACAGCAACATGTATATATCATTTTGATAACGGCATTGTACTGAGCACATCAAAGTTTATATCAGCCGATGGTTTTAGTGCTTTTACACTTTTACTGGGCGAGTTCCCAACGGTTTCTCATTGGTAAACCTTTTGCATCGAAAAGTTAATTAATTTATTCTATTTTGAACGCTTCACCATGGATAAAACATTGAGAAGTCATGACATGAAGTTCAAAAGCGTGATAAAACAAGTGATCTTACGTAATGTTGTCCGCTGAACACAATGCTGTCAACGAAATGCAACGTATGATGTAAAAATGATGCC
>JAHPZR010010665.1:10000-22500 GCA_019787425.1 Platygyra sinensis | reverse complement strand
CCGTTATCAACTATGTAGAATGGAAAAACGACTGAAATGTAAACAAATAATATCATTAAAGCCGTGAGGAGTTGTTCATTTCAACAACTGTGTTGCTGTATTGGCTTTTTCACGAGGTTTATCAGATCATCTTTGTCCCAAATGAACCGCAAAATATTTAAATTCGTTTTAACTAATCACTGTCCTACATTTTAATTTTTATAGGGAAGACAGACGGAATTGAAAGTAGAAAAAAAAAGTTTCATGCTCGCAACAACATTTTGACTTGAATTATAGCTGCTGGAGTAAAACAATAAAAACAAGGCAATTGACTATTTCTACTTTGATTAACAAGCCTGAAGCTCTTGTATGATACAAACTTTCACTTGCATGCGGGGTTATTCAGTCATATTAAAACATTACTGTAGTCGGCATGTTCTACTGGGATCAATTGTTTCTGGTTGGTTGGATATTTTTGTGCTCTATTGATGAAAAACCATTTTCGGTTGGTTTGGTTGATTGGAAAAGTGTTCTATTGAGAAACGTCTTTATCGTATCAACCCAAACCGGCTGCGTTGGGACGGTTGATCCCAATAGAACACCACCTTAGTTACCCCTTTACCTTCGTCAGTGCGTGTACGGTTATTTTTCAAGAACCACTTTATCGACAGTAACTGTCAAGTTACAAAAAGGAAGACCCGCGGACAGCTATATGCTTAACAATAAATATTCGAGACAACAATGGGCTTTTCACTGAAGAAAGGAGTGAAGACGCATATTTTCTCAAAAATTTAATTATTCAGTATTTGGTTCGTTGTTATGCAAAAATCACTTTGCCTCATTGAAGTTTAGGCTCCCGATTTTAGGATATCTACTCACCTTGCAATAGATAATTTGATCAGAGTTTAAGGCAAATTTCATTTTTAACTTGAATTGAAGACATTTATAATTTCCAAGTTATGGTGGTCATGTGACGATTTCACTCCATCACTCGTGATCCTCCACTACTTCACTTCCTGTTAGACATTCGGAATCCCGGGGGAACTCCCATTTGGGAAGGTCAGGGTTGCTCGTCGGCAAATTTGAATTGAACTCTTAAAGAAGACCAATGTGGGCGTGCCTCGAACTTCATTAGACTCTAAAAAGATACCACTTTAAGTGGAATAGGTTCGATTGCTAGCCAGTGTTCAAGAAATGATCCCACGCGCATTTGTAGACCCGACTCCCGCACTCGAGAGATCAGCTGAAAACAAATAAGAGCGTCTCTTTTAACATTTCTTCAAATGGACCCTAACAGATACTTTGACAGCTAGGAGTGGTGACGTCATCAACACCCTAAGTGAGACCAGGATCCTTGATTTGCACCCAAGACGACGAACATGCATCCCAGGGACCTTTTCATATAGGTGCTCTACCCCCACTGGGTTTCGAACATCTCAGTTACCAAGGCCGTTTTACAGTCGATTGCATCGTGTCAAGCTAGTTATTCATTGAATTACTCAATATCTTACAGCAGAAATGATCTACATTGAATAGAATTTTGCACAAACGTTTTTATATCTGGGAGCTAATTTTATTGTATAAAAGTCAGTGGTATACCGACTGGTAACAAATTGACAAAAACGATACGATATCCTCACATGTGAAGATATGATAGCGATGATTTCTCTGATATCAAGTTTGTCTCTTAAATTGTACTTTAATTCGTTGGTGTATCATCGAAACATCTTCGGGTCTTCCTAGAATGTCTTCGGCAATCCCCGGAAATGTTCGGACGTCTTCAGCATTTTTCAGAAATTCTCGGAAAATGTTCGGGAGCGTTCGTCTGGCCTTCGGAACAATTTTAGATAATCTTCAACAATCTTGGAAGTGGTCGGAAATCTTCGGAAAATCCTCAAAAACGCCGTCATCAGTATGTTTATATTTATAACATAGATGGGACCCTGGACGCACTCTGATTGGTCAAAAACTTATGTTTTATCAGAGTATAAAACATAGAAAAAGCGTGTTTTATTGTTTTGCGCGCGTAAAATCTATATCATAAAGCAAATGAAGAAGCCTAAGCCGTGAATTACACTGTGATAAAACACTCCAGTCATTTGAGAACACTCGAGAAATGTAGAAAACACTCGCCTGCGGCTCGTGCTTTCTACATTTCCCTCGTGTTCTCAAATGCCTGTCGTGTTTTATCACAATGTAATACACGGCTTAGGCTTCTTTATTTGTTAAATAAAAAGAACATTACACGTTAGCTCGAAGATATGAATATTATATTGTTCTCGCCACTCAGTCGAACTTAAAATTCATATCTTCTCGCTACCGTGTAATATCCTGACCTCTATATAATAAATAGCTCATTTCCCGAACGTGTCCACTTATACATGAAGACACTCGATTGCCGAATATTAAGGAATTATCGAAAATCACAAAATTGATGAGTTGTATGAATTTTCAAATTATGATTTGGACGATCAACACCAGATCAACGCTGTCAATTCGAACGACACGTTTCGCTACTGTTTATACAGTATTGTAAGATAAATACTTCAAAGATGAATACGTCGGACATGGCGAAATGATCTAAATAAAGCACTGAGTTAGTAAATATAGAATTTTTTTTATATAATCTTTATTTGGAGACGATCAATTCATCAGCCTATAAAAATACTTATCATATACACTAAAATAAAGAAAGAAGACTGGGAGCTGATCAGTCACTAAAATCGCCTAGGAAAGGGAAGAAAACCAAAACAAAGAAAAAAGAGAAAAAGAAGATATTACATCAGGGGGTATTCGTATTTGGTCATCCATCCAAACAGGAACCCTGCCGAACAGGGATCAAAAAAGTTGAGAAGACAAGACGCGGTGCTGTGACTCTTTCATTGAATAACCTTTTTATTATTATTAGCATCTCTCAAAACGTGACAAAGAAAGAAAAATATCACTAATATCACCTGGGAAAACAAAACAAAAAAAATAATGAAAATAAAAATCCAATTATACTTGCTTTGCTGATCGAACAATTAAGAAGCCATATGATTTTCTCAGACAAATATCACCAATAACTTCATGAATGTTTTCAACGTCCTTCATCTCCTGGTATATTCTCTTGGGTCGCCACGAAGCTCAGTCTTAGAAACATCTCAGAGGATTTGCTGAGAAAATGATATACAAGCTGTAGTAACAATAGACCTTAGCCTTAAAACAATAGAGTTTCGTGCTAACAAGAAGAAATTAAAGGTTCTAGACTCCTTCATGAAAACAGATTCTCTCACGGTTGCATTTTTCAGACTAGTGTGTATTAAAGCCTCAATTCAAGAGGCATCGAAATTTTCACTGTTTAGTGACACTTTGATTTAAATAGCCTAAACCGTATTTAATGATTGTGGTCTTAATTAGTTTCAAAATAATTGTCCCGCTTTTTCTAAAAAACCAAGCTGTTTAATTTTTTGAAATGTTAAATATTTTTCTTTTGTATAGCTTTAGATAAAATGAAGGACTTAAATTTTGTCAAATAAAAAAAAACGATATTTTGTGACCTTGAAGGTGGGAGGTAACCATAACAACAAGAAACAAGTTACGATCAGTGGGGTAAAAGAAGAAGTTACCAAGCAGCGTTGTCGTAAGTTGAAAACATGAAGCGACAGATTTCTGCCCATTCACATAAAAGCAATGTATTAGTATAATTTAGACTTAGACGTGGTGAAGTTTAAATTCAAGACGACGTCTGTCCGGTCTTCAAAGTTAGGTTCAACAGCTTATTCAACACAAGGTTGGTATCAGAAGAACATATTACACTTTGTATGTGATCTGGGAGTTTAAATTTGAAGTCTGGGTATGTTTATTACATCAACTGTTTAATTACCTGGAGAGTCTATTTACTCTGACGATTTGGCGGTGTAAGGCGATTTGCGGGGATATTTTTATTTATCTGGCGGTTTACGGTTAAGAAATTATAGTTCTGTTGGTCGGGGAAGCAACTTCAGCTCGCGGTTTTCGGTTTTTGCGTGTGTTATCGGCGGTAACGAAAATGTCAACAAATGGAATTAAAACTGTATAACCAAAGCAACAAACCGATGAGAGTGCCGGATCTTAAGTAGACCTGGATCAGTAGAAATTTTAGAATACAAAATATAGACGGCACACTGATCCCAGCGGCAGATATGACCAAAATGAAATAAAACGGAATGAAGGACTAAATTATTTTAAACAAAATTGTCCAATTTGTTTAAACTAATTTAGTCCTTTATTCCGTTTTATTTCATTTTGGTCATATCTGCCGCTGGGATCAGTGTGCCGTCTATATTTTGTACACAAAAATTTCACCGGGCTTGGTTTGTCCGTGAATCCGTATCAGAAAGACAACACAAGCACAGACAGGTCCCCGGCAAAAAACTTGTACTTTAACGTTTCGTTATAACATCGTATCAGAACAGCCCAACTCATAATTTTTTTTGTTTGAAGGGAACTAGAAACAATCTTTGAAAAATCGATGAGTAACCAGGGGGCACAATTGAAAAGTTAAAAAGACGTTCTCTGGTTGAAAGTTTAAAGAACACTGAGCTTTCGATTGTCAGTCTACAATCTTTAAAAAGTGAGGTGTAAAAAGCGGAGGTAAAGATATATATGTACAATCATCATCGTCCTCACTACACTTCAGGGGGGGTGTATAAGGCCGCATGTCAACTCTTTCCACTTTGCACGGTCTTTCGCCACTTGTTCAACCTGTATCCAGGAGTTAAAGCCAAGTCTCCGCCATTCGCTCTCTACCGTTCGACGCCAAGTTGTCTTGGGCCTACCTCTTCTTCTTCTACCTTCAGGGCTCCATGTTAAAGACACCTTAGCATGATTTATATTCTCAAGCCTCAAAACATGGCCTAACCATCTCCACCGTCTATCTGCAATCATGTCAGAAACAGGCATCATCTCAGCTTTCTTGTACAGATCCTTGTTTGTAATCTTTTCTGGCCAAAAGATTCGGAAAATCTTTCTCAAGCATCCTCTCTGGAATCTGTCCAACCGGCAAGCATCATGTTCAGTCATCTTCCAGGTTTCTGCGCCATAAAGTAGAACAGCTAGGACATTACTCCTAAAGATTTTAAGTTTGGTCTTGTACTGGTAGGCTGTTGAGAAAACCGGTGTTCGTCAGGGCTGCGTCATGTCAGGCTTTTTGTTTATTATGGCAGTGGATTGGGTGATGACCAACACAGTAAGAAATAGACGCAGAGGTCTTAGGTGGCGATTTACATCAATGATGGAAGACCTAGATTATGCAGATGACATTGCATTACTAGCCAGTAACTGTACCCATATGCAGGAGAAATCGAGCAGATTACAAACCATCGGAAGTTTCATTGGTTTAGAAGTTAACACCCAGAAAACTAAGATCATGAGGCTTAATAGCAAGACCCAGCATCCAATCTCTATAAATGGAACATCCTTAGAAGAGGTAGACAAATTTGTCTATCTCGGTTCCGAGGTGGGAGGATACAGTGGGGCAGAGTCGGATATCAACAGGAGATTATGCCTTGCTAGAGGTGCCTTTGTAAAGCTCAAACCAGTTTGGAACTCAACAGCCTACCAGTACAAGACCAAACTTAAAATCTTTAGGAGTAATGTCCTAGCTGTTCTACTTTATGGCGCAGAAACCTGGAAGATGACTGAACATGATGCTTGCCGGTTGGACAGATTCCAGAGAGGATGCTTGAGAAAGATTTTCCGAATCTTTTGGCCAGAAAAGATTACAAACAAGGATCTGTACAAGAAAGCTGAGATGATGCCTGTTTCTGACATGATTGCAGATAGACGGTGGAGATGGTTAGGCCATGTTTTGAGGCTTGAGAATATAAATCATGCTAAGGTGTCTTTAACATGGAGCCCTGAAGGTAGAAGAAGAAGAGGTAGGCCCAAGACAACTTGGCGTCGAACGGTAGAGAGCGAATGGCGGAGACTTGGCTTTAACTCCTGGATACAGGTTGAACAAGTGGCGAAAGACCGTGCAAAGTGGAAAGAGTTGACATGCGGCCTTATACACCCCCCCTGAAGTGTAGTGAGGACGATGATGATTGTACATATATATCTTTACCTCCGCTTTTTACACCTCACTTTTTAAAGATTGTAGACTGACAATCGAAAGCTCAGTGTTCTTTAAACTTTCAACCAGAGAACGTCTTTTTAACTTTTCAATTGTGCCCCCTGGTTACTCATCGATTTTTCAAAGATTGTTTCTAGTTCCCTTCAAACAAAAAAAATTATGAGTTGGGCTGTTCTGATACGATGTTATAACGAAACGTTAAAGTACAAGTTTTTTGCCGGGGACCTGTCTGTGCTTGTGTTGTCTTTCTGATACGGATTCACGGACAAACCAAGCCCGGTGAAATTTTTGTGTACAAAATATAGACGGCACACTGATCCCAGCGGCAGATATGACCAAAATGAAATAAAACGGAATAAAGGACTAAATTAGTTTAAACAAATTGGACAATTTTGTTTAAAATAATTTAGTCCTTCATTCCGTTTTATTTCATTTTGGTCATATCTGCCGCTGGGATCAGTGTGCCGTCTATATTTTGTATTCTAAAATTTCTACTGATCCAGGTCTACTTAAGATCCGGCACTCTCATCGGTTTGTTGCTTTGGTTATACAGTTTTAATTCCATTTGTTGACATTTTCGTTACCGCCGATAACACACGCAAAAACCGAAAACCGCGAGCTGAAGTTGCTTCCCCGACCAACAGAACTATAATTTCTTAACCGTAAACCGCCAGATAAATAAAAATATCCCCGCAAATCGCCTTACACCGCCAAATCGTCAGAGTAAATAGACTCTCCAGGTAATTAAACAGTTGATGTAATAAACATACCCAGACTTCAAATTTAAACTCCCAGATCACATACAAAGTGTAATATGTTCTTCTGATACCAACCTTGTGTTGAATAAGCTGTTGAACCTAACTTTGAAGACCGGACAGACGTCGTCTTGAATTTAAACTTCACCACGTCTAAGTCTAAATTATACTAATACATTGCTTTTATGTGAATGGGCAGAAATCTGTCGCTTCATGTTTTCAACTTACGACAACGCTGCTTGGTAACTTCTTCTTTTACCCCACTGATCGTAACTTGTTTCTTGTTGTTATGGTTACCTCCCACCTTCAAGGTCACAAAATATCGTTTTTTTTTATTTGACAAAATTTAAGTCCTTCATTTTATCTAAAGCTATACAAAAGAAAAATATTTAACATTTCAAAAAATTAAACAGCTTGGTTTTTTAGAAAAAGCGGGACAATTATTTTGAAACTAATTAAGACCACAATCATTAAATACGGTTTAGGCTATTTAAATCAAAGTGTCACTAAACAGTGAAAATTTCGATGCCTCTTGAATTGAGGCTTTAATACACACTAGTCTGAAAAATGCAACCGTGAGAGAATCTGTTTTCATGAAGGAGTCTAGAACCTTTAATTTCTTCTTGTTAGCACGAAACTCTATTGTTTTAAGGCTAAGGTCTATTGTTACTACAGCTTGTATATCATTTTCTCAGCAAATCCTCTGAGATGTTTCTAAGACTGAGCTTCGTGGCGACCCAAGAGAATATACCAGGAGATGAAGGACGTTGAAAACATTCATGAAGTTATTGGTGATATTTGTCTGAGAAAATCATATGGCTTCTTAATTGTTCGATCAGCAAAGCAAGTATAATTGGATTTTTATTTTCATTATTTTTTTTGTTTTGTTTTCCCAGGTGATATTAGTGATATTTTTCTTTCTTTGTCACGTTTTGAGAGATGCTAATAATAATAAAAAGGTTATTCAATGAAAGAGTCACAGCACCGCGTCTTGTCTTCTCAACTTTTTTGATCCCTGTTCGGCAGGGTTCCTGTTTGGATGGATGACCAAATACGAATACCCCCTGATGTAATATCTTCTTTTTCTCTTTTTTCTTTGTTTTGGTTTTCTTCCCTTTCCTAGGCGATTTTAGTGACTGATCAGCTCCCAGTCTTCTTTCTTTATTTTAGTGTATATGATAAGTATTTTTATAGGCTGATGAATTGATCGTCTCCAAATAAAGATTATATAAAAAAAATTCTATATTTACTAACTCAGTGCTTTATTTAGATCATTTCGCCATGTCCGACGTATTCATCTTTGAAGTATTTATCTTACAATACTGTATAAACAGTAGCGAAACGTGTCGTTCGAATTGACAGCGTTGATCTGGTGTTGATCGTCCAAATCATAATTTGAAAATTCATACAACTCATCAATTTTGTGATTTTCGATAATTCCTTAATATTCGGCAATCGAGTGTCTTCATGTATAAGTGGACACGTTCGGGAAATGAGCTATTTATTATATAGAGGTCAGGATATTACACGGTAGCGAGAAGATATGAATTTTAAGTTCGACTGAGTGGCGAGAACAATATAATATTCATATCTTCGAGCTAACGTGTAATGTTCTTTTTATTTAACAAATAAAGAAGCCTAAGCCGTGTATTACATTGTGATAAAACACGACAGGCATTTGAGAACACGAGGGAAATGTAGAAAGCACGAGCCGCAGGCGAGTGTTTTCTACATTTCTCGAGTGTTCTCAAATGACTGGAGTGTTTTATCACAGTGTAATTCACGGCTTAGGCTTCTTCATTTGCTTTATGATATAGATTTTACGCGCGCAAAACAATAAAACACGCTTTTTCTATGTTTTATACTCTGATAAAACATAAGTTTTTGACCAATCAGAGTGCGTCCAGGGTCCCATCTATGTTATAAATATAAACATACTGATGACGGCGTTTTTGAGGATTTTCCGAAGATTTCCGACCACTTCCAAGATTGTTGAAGATTATCTAAAATTGTTCCGAAGGCCAGACGAACGCTCCCGAACATTTTCCGAGAATTTCTGAAAAATGCTGAAGACGTCCGAACATTTCCGGGGATTGCCGAAGACATTCTAGGAAGACCCGAAGATGTTTCGATGATACACCAACGAATTAAAGTACAATTTAAGAGACAAACTTGATATCAGAGAAATCATCGCTATCATATCTTCACATGTGAGGATATCGTATCGTTTTTGTCAATTTGTTACCAGTCGGTATACCACTGACTTTTATACAATAAAATTAGCTCCCAGATATAAAAACGTTTGTGCAAAATTCTATTCAATGTAGATCATTTCTGCTGTAAGATATTGAGTAATTCAATGAATAACTAGCTTGACACGATGCAATCGACTGTAAAACGGCCTTGGTAACTGAGATGTTCGAAACCCAGTGGGGGTAGAGCACCTATATGAAAAGGTCCCTGGGATGCATGTTCGTCGTCTTGGGTGCAAATCAAGGATCCTGGTCTCACTTAGGGTGTTGATGACGTCACCACTCCTAGCTGTCAAAGTATCTGTTAGGGTCCATTTGAAGAAATGTTAAAAGAGACGCTCTTATTTGTTTTCAGCTGATCTCTCGAGTGCGGGAGTCGGGTCTACAAATGCGCGTGGGATCATTTCTTGAACACTGGCTAGCAATCGAACCTATTCCACTTAAAGTGGTATCTTTTTAGAGTCTAATGAAGTTCGAGGCACGCCCACATTGGTCTTCTTTAAGAGTTCAATTCAAATTTGCCGACGAGCAACCCTGACCTTCCCAAATGGGAGTTCCCCCGGGATTCCGAATGTCTAACAGGAAGTGAAGTAGTGGAGGATCACGAGTGATGGAGTGAAATCGTCACATGACCACCATAACTTGGAAATTATAAATGTCTTCAATTCAAGTTAAAAATGAAATTTGCCTTAAACTCTGATCAAATTATCTATTGCAAGGTGAGTAGATATCCTAAAATCGGGAGCCTAAACTTCAATGAGGCAAAGTGATTTTTGCATAACAACGAACCAAATACTGAATAATTAAATTTTTGAGAAAATATGCGTCTTCACTCCTTTCTTCAGTGAAAAGCCCATTGTTGTCTCGAATATTTATTGTTAAGCATATAGCTGTCCGCGGGTCTTCCTTTTTGTAACTTGACAGTTACTGTCGATAAAGTGGTTCTTGAAAAATAACCGTACACGCACTGACGAAGGTAAAGGGGTAACTAAGGTGGTGTTCTATTGGGATCAACCGTCCCAACGCAGCCGGTTTGGGTTGATACGATAAAGACGTTTCTCAATAGAACACTTTTCCAATCAACCAAACCAACCGAAAATGGTTTTTCATCAATAGAGCACAAAAATATCCAACCAACCAGAAACAATTGATCCCAGTAGAACATGCCGACTACAGTAATGTTTTAATATGACTGAATAACCCCGCATGCAAGTGAAAGTTTGTATCATACAAGAGCTTCAGGCTTGTTAATCAAAGTAGAAATAGTCAATTGCCTTGTTTTTATTGTTTTACTCCAGCAGCTATAATTCAAGTCAAAATGTTGTTGCGAGCATGAAACTTTTTTTTTCTACTTTCAATTCCGTCTGTCTTCCCTATAAAAATTAAAATGTAGGACAGTGATTAGTTAAAACGAATTTAAATATTTTGCGGTTCATTTGGGACAAAGATGATCTGATAAACCTCGTGAAAAAGCCAATACAGCAACACAGTTGTTGAAATGAACAACTCCTCACGGCTTTAATGATATTATTTGTTTACATTTCAGTCGTTTTTCCATTCTACATAGTTGATAACGGTTATTAAGTATCACGTATCTTTAAGAAAGGCTTTTTTAAGGCGTAGTAAAGTTGTATCATTACATTGATTATCAGGTGCCATAACTAACATCAGTCACTTTAAAATTAGAAATGACGATTATAAGTTCTCAACATGATAATGATGACTTCATTTGTTTTTTGTGATAATATTTTTAGGAGTCACAAGGATTTTGCTGTTTTAGGTCAATTCTGTGCTAAAATCATTACTTTGAGGCCTTAATCATAAACAAAATGCTTCTGTAAAGCTACACCAAAGATGTCAAATGAATTTTATCAGAGAGGGCTAACCATAACAAATTTCTTGAGGATTTTTAGAACACGTAGCATCAAAACTCGAAGAAAATGCTTCAATCCATTTCCATCCATGCCGTCCGTAGCGACACGCGACAGGAAACAGTTTCAGTACCTGACTGAATAGTCTTCTATAACTAAACTAGATTATTATTTTTGGAATTCAATTGATGCGAAGACACCTAGCTTTTTATAAAGCGTGACAATGCCCCTTTAATGCAAACCTAAACATTGGTCCTAGACAACATCTTCAACATCTTCAGTCATTTTGAGTTTACTGTCCTCTGAAAACAGTGACGTGGAAAAGTATCGTGATCTGTTCCTTTGAAACAAAGACCTTAGAGCTGTTTTAAAATCACGCCTAAAGAAAGTATACAGAACAGGATTTATGATAGAGGTAGCATACCTAACGAGAACAAACAAGTGAGTTGCGATTTCCAAATCTGTCACATTGTCTTTTACTTTGTACAACAACATCAAAATAAACCATGGCAACCAACATACAAGGAAGACTGTTGCCATGGAAACGAACAATATCAAGCATCTCTTCTCTAGAGCAGCTTGTCGACAGAGCTGCGAACTCCGCGAGGAAGTGTTTTCTTTCGCTTTGCCCCTTTTGGCAATAGATTTGAAAATAACGACAAAAGCATAGATCATGAATGCATATGGCAACAGAAAAACTGCAACGAGACAGAATATGACGTGACTTAATGTCAATTTCCCTTGCGTTTCTCTATCCTCCATGTTGACCCACGTGAAGGGAATGAAAGCCACAATGAAAGACACCACCCAAACAACATGAAGGACTATAAAAACTGTTTTTCTTGTCATCAATCGATGGGTTACTGGCCAGATTATCGACAGATATTTCTCTGTAGTGGCAGCTAGTATGTGATAGCAAGCTGATATTGCTGTAAAATTGTTGAGCACGCTCACCAGAACAATCATGTAATATCGAAACTCCAACAAAGTGATGACTGGTGTGAACGCGACTATGATGAACAAGGGAATATTGATGACTCCGGTGATGAAGTCACAAGCTGCCAAACTGAGAAGCACGTAGTTTGCTGGTGTCCGGAGTTGTGTTCTTTTCGAGAATAAAACTAACACCAATCCATTTGCAAGGATGATCAGAAATGCAACAGGAACCAGTTCAGCTATTGCTTGAGTGTCGGTGCTGATGGTGTTGACTGGAAAAAGGCCTTGATGTTCTGTCCCGTTTGTGTTGTTGAACATCTCCTTCTCAGACGAATTTTCGGGCAAGTGAAACCTGAAAGATTTAGAAGGAAGGCTAAACTGTATTTCATTGGCCTGAATGTTTTTTAGCACTATAGGCAACATGCCTCATTAACATAAAGACTTGGCCATTCACAGCTTAACACTTATAAATTACCGTTTACACCGATACGAGAGTTTAACTAATTACATATCCGGCATTATTAAAAACTGGATCATTGGATAATGCAATTCGAGAGTTTTCATTGGCTAAACCATCGTGGTATATGAGCCATTATACCATGATCTACAAAAA
>JAHPZR010010665.1:0-5000 GCA_019787425.1 Platygyra sinensis | reverse complement strand
CGCTGTGCAGAAAAATCAACGATTAACCACGGTCAACCACGGGTAACCATGAACTGACTAAATCAATGCAGGGGCCCATCACTAGGAGCCTGCAACTCCCATAATAAGCCAATGCAACGGCATTTTTACAGATCAGTCTATTTTTAGATATTTTTCCCGCGAAATAGGCCAGTTTCAGTATGCATGAGCACGCCTCAGTGAGGATAAAACAATGCGGTCTCACGTGAACATGTCGACATCATGTCGACATACCAATATTAGTCCCTGCTTTTGATTGTAATTGGTCACTGAGGTTCCTGTGGGGATCTGAATTCGAGATAAATTCAAACTAAAAATAGATCGGTCTGTAAAAACGCCGTGACAGGAATGCGGGGTAGTTGCAGGCTCCAAGTGATGGGCTCCTGATCAATGTTAATAGTATCCTTTTAACCATCATCAGCCATTTGGTTACCCGTAGTTAATCGTAGTTAATCGTGGATACCGGTGAAAAACACTGCATATATCTGCATTATATAGTCGTTTTTCAAAGCTGAACTGAAAAAAGAAGGAAAAACTTTGTAGAATAGGAATTAAAATGAGACACTATGTTATAAAAGTAACTTTTGGCCTCAGAAGGCAGGTTTTTTGTCAATCTCGCGATAGCTGACCGTGGGTAATGGCATCATTTTTACATCATACGTTGCATTTCGTTGACAGCATTGTGTTCAGCGGACAACATTACGTAAGATCACTTGTTTTATCACGCTTTTGAACTTCATGTCATGACTTCTCAATGTTTTATCCATGGTGAAGCGTTCAAAATAGAATAAATTAATTAACTTTTCGATGCAAAAGGTTTACCAATGAGAAACCGTTGGGAACTCGCCCAGTAAAAGTGTAAAAGCACTAAAACCATCGGCTGATATAAACTTTGATGTGCTCAGTACAATGCCGTTATCAAAATGATATATACATGTTGCTGTGACGTCATTATGAGGTCATCTGTAATGGTAAAGTATTGTATTGATGTCAGACATAGAGAAATTTTTGGCAAAGAACGATGGAATTTCTGTTTTTTCGTCAAAATATGACAACTGAAACACTTGTAGCCATCATGTCATAGTGAGAATTGCGTTGAATGAAAGTGAGGCAGACACTCTTTGAACGCTTTAAAAGAGAAAAAGTGACGATAAACACCACCTTGAGAGCTAAATATGGATCCATTTATTAACGAGATACATCAGGTTTCGCCTTTGTATCGGAATTTCGGTGAGAAAAAAACACTTCTCACTTTTTCTTTAGACAGGAATCACTCTGAACCACGCATTTATTCGCTTTTGTAAAAATAAAGTTGCTATAGCTTAGATATATAAAGGAAATCGCTACAATTTGCATAAATACAAAACCTTTGCGTTCGCAAATTAGCTCTGAGTAACTTAAAAATATGAGCTTAAACTTTAACTGGACAAACGAGCTTTTCTTGAGAGGAATTGCCACGATTTTAAATTTTTACGTTACCTCAAATCGATATCTCCGCGCAGGCTGATGTTGGTCTTGATCCGTGTGAGCTGCTAATGCTTTTCTTGTATCAACTCGTTAGCTTATCTCTTGACAATCCAGAATTTCTTAATTTGCATTCGGTTAATCCACCATCGCTTAACATTATCTTAACAAAACATGTGCAGCTTGGACACAATAACATTCTCTTTTGTAAGTCACCATCTGCGGCCGGATTTATGGAAACCGCCATTGGGCGGTATCATTCAGGTATTTTCTTGGAAACTGTACTCGATGTGGCGCACGAAAACGAATATAACTATCATCTCAAAATCATTTATGCATGATAACGCCTAAAGGCAGTGCAATGCCTGTGACTTAACAAAACGTATTCTCTAAAAAATTCATAGTCAGTTCTACGACATGCCATTTCAAAGTTGATACCAAGAAAATGGCAATTCTACAACTTAAAATTTTAGCCTGATTAGGTTCTTATGTGGAGGGGGTTTAAATTTAAAATTTTAGCCTAACAGGTTCTTAAAACCCAGGTTCTTATACATGTACGCGGGTTTTAACTGTATTGTTTTCGCTATTGTTTAGCCTATTATGAACCACTCAAATGTAAATTTACCGCTTCTCCGAGAAAAATAAGCGAGAGAAAAACAAAAATTTATTATTGCTCCGTATTAAAGAAAGCTGAAATCGTGCGCCCTAAAATATCGCTGCGCGCGAGGAAAACGACTGTTTGGAAAGAGTTTGCTTTGTTGTACCAGACCGAACTGATTCAAAGAAAACTAACAGAAGGGGTTCTTGGAACGCGTTCGATTGAATGTCTTTGAAAATGACCAAGCGCCTTCTTTGACCGCAGTGTTCGTACCGCCTGTAAAACCTCTTTGTTAAACATTTACGCAGTTAAAGAGCAGTTGATTCTCAACATATTTGTTTACTTGCGAGAGTCAGTAGTGTTGTTCGTTATTCACTTGTTACGCTCACAAAGCAACGAACTCAAACGAAGTCCGTTGATCGATCGATGGCCGCTCATCTTATTTGAAAAACTTTGAAAACTCATCGACGGGTTTTACCACTTATGTTCGCAAAATATGAAGACAGCGCGTCTACTCCCCGGGGGAGGTACTCGATATATCCCTGGGTGGGGAGGTGCGGCCCGGCCCCTCATACCCTGACCCTGTCAGTTTAAGACAATTATCGCTGATTTTATTACCCCATTTAAGACAGAATTCCGATTTTTGATACCCTATTTAAGACATAGATTAAAAGTTGCGATTACAAATTGTGTGGCTTTCTTGTTGTGTAATCAATGGAAATTTAAAGTGCCTGGAATCAATGCCAAAGCCAACGGAAGTCAATATTAATTTACAAGAGCTTGTAAAAACTTTGCTGTTTATCGTCCGAGAAAAGATATCCCATTTAAGGCAAAGATTGATAAATCGATACACTGATTAAGACAAAAAATGATAAATTCGATACCCTGTTTAAGACAAAAATCCCGAAAAACCGTACCCTGGCTGGCCGCACGTCCCCATTAAGCCCTTATAGGGAGTACCCCCCCCCCCCCCCCGGGTCTACTCTTGACCAGGCGCTGGTGATGATCTCTATGTACCTGCTTTTATCCCTCGCATTTGTTTACGTTTCGTCGTGGTTTTGACGTTTTGACTCTTTTTCCAAATCCGCCTGATACTTTAGGTTAAAGCACTTTCAACACGCTCGCCAGCAGATTCCGTTAATCGGTAGCCAAGAGGCAAAATACTTAATTGTAAAGCTGAAACAGTGTGCTTGGCTGTCCACAAACTTCTCTCAATCTCCAAAGAGCTTCGTCGTTTAGTTGGAAGTGAAACATGGGATTAATTTCGTTGACAAACGGAGGAACTATTTTGATAAGCAGGGGATGGATCGGGGTTTCGACGAGCTCTGAAAAGAGCTCCCGATTCCCTGCGGTTTTCGCTTTCCTTGTTCCCCGGGGGGGTACTCCCTTAAAAGGGCTTAATGGGGCCGTGCGGCCAGCCAGGGTATGTTTTTCGGGATCTTTGTCTTAATCAGGGTATCGATTTATCAATTTTTGCCTTAAATGGGATATCTTTTCTCGGACGATAAACAGCAAAAAATTCAGTTCTTGTAAATTAATTTTGACTTCCGTTGACTTTGGCATTGATACCAGGCACATTAAATTTCCATTGAGTACACAACAAGAAAGCCACACAATTTGTAACCGCAACTTTTAATCTGTCTCAAACAGGGTATCAAAAATCGGAATTCTGCCTTAAACAGGGTAGGAAAATCAGCGATATTTGTCTTAAACAGGGTGAGGGTATGAGCGGTCGGGCCGCACCTCCTCACCCGGGGCTATATCGAGTCCCCCCCCCCCCCCGGGCCTTGTTCATTGCGCGACAGGGTTTCGAATGAATCAGCTGCGCCGACCAAATACGTTGCAATTGGCGGTAATTGTGAATATTTTACAGTTATTAAAGCGGTTTTCCTGAATGGGTATTGTTAGTTTTGACAGCCATTGTTATGCAGATTTATTATTGATCCGTATGAAAGAAAGCTGAAATCGTGCGCCCTAAAATATCGGCTTAACTGCAGAATACCCCGCCACTCGAAGTAAATTCCACGTAGCCGGCTACGCGGTACTCAGAAAATAATTAATTACTCGCAGTAATCAAAGATTATGAGAGTGCGTTCGACGCCGTATAAACGCCGTGGTTTATACAGATACCTTAAATGATTTCCCTAGCTGACTTTCAACCTCTAAAAAGCAACCTTTTTTCATCAACAACCGGGGTTTTTAAACAGAAAGATATTTCAGTGACAAAATCCATGCCAGTCTGATTGAAGACTACGCTGCGTGACGGCGCCAGTTTCCGTAGACTCACAAGGGTCGGTACATTTCGCTGACCCCTAGTCCATGGACTACTTGAATGGACTACCCATGGACTACCCTAAATGGACCACTGTGAAATTTGCGGCAAACATAAATTTAACTAAGCTAGAACCCAAATTCGATTACGTATGCAAAATTTCCTCTTAACATCTGGCGTGCTTTCCATGTTGAGAGCGACGTCGAGAGCGACTCGTGAGTGATTACTACGCCAGCTAGCTACACTCTTTTGGCCAGCGGTAAAGGAACAAGAGGAAAACTCGTTCGAATCCAATATTTTGTGGCAAAGGCTCAAATGTTAAGGTAGGAAAAGTTTGAGAATTAAATCGCAACTGTTCTGATCGATCGCATCTTTTGTTCAGGATCGTTGAATCTCTTCAATCGCAAGTGTTCCGTCGATCGATTGCATCTTTTTGTTTGATGTACCGACCAAGTCACAAGTTTAATAGGACTAAACTATTTACATCAGCTTTGAAATTTCGTGCTAAATAATGTCACATTGACTTGTGTTTAAGCTCACAAGCTAATTTGTAAAAGTATATTTTTTACGAACATTCTAAAAGAAGGAAGCTCAAATATAACTGAGTAAACATTTGCAATCGCGTGCTCGTTCATCGCGTAAACAAAC
>JAHPZR010010664.1:20000-29017 GCA_019787425.1 Platygyra sinensis | reverse complement strand
AGAACCAGGGTATGCATATACAAGCGAAAAGTAACGATAGAAAAGTCCGACGTTTCGGCGACATCTTGGCGCCATTGTCAAGGGAAACTAAATTAAAAATGCGATTACGAGAGTAACTAAGAGTCCAGCGTCATTAATTTGCATAAGTTAAACAAAGACCTTGGCGCGAATTGAGTCTGATTGTACATTTAGGCACGGTCGTAATTGTTTAATGAGTAACATCTCATTAACGAGATAATCAAACTTGTTCTGGCATTTTTTCAACACCTTAAAACAACTGTGAAGGTCATCCGGAATCCTGCCTGGGTGTCTATTAGAACCAGGATAAAACATGATAAAAAGCAAGATAAATAGTTCAAGACTAGACATGCACCGCAAGGCAAAAAATTGTCGCCTCTCATTCGAAAACGTTACTAACGGCCAGCCGTTCAGCAGCTACTCAGACGAGATGCGTTAGGCTGTTCGAACTGCTCCAGCTATATCATATACCAGTTCAGAAAATATTGTCATCCCTTCAAATGGCTCGAGCTATCCGTTCAAACCAACTATCGTCATCCGTTTGAAAGGATCGCCGGAGCTATCCGTTCCAAACCAATCGCCAACTTTTCAAACAGCTCGTCGCAATTCGTTGAAAAAACACAAGACGTTATTCGTGCAAAAAAAACAGGGAAAAAATCATCATCAGCCGTCAGAGATAGTGCAAGCCGTTCCAAAAATATTATTCAGCTTTCTGCTTAGGTACTAAGCTGAACGGTGTACATGTTTCTAAGTGCAACGAACTTTAAGTTAATCTTTAAGCCACGGTTCGTTGGCATTGAGTTATAATTGTTCACCAGACATAAAAGAAAAAAGCCTTTTCGTGACAAAGAAGAATCATGCTTCAGAGAAAAAATCGATCAAGTAAATTTAGGGAGAAATCCATTTTAGCGGCTGGAGTCGATAGTCAAACTGTTTGGTTTGTGAAAGAATAAATAACCGTTTGGGTAGTCCTGCTGCAAAGTAGTACTTTTCTCCAGGTAAACCGTTTTCTCTTCTATCAATGAAGAGCAGGATAACCACCTCAAAAGTCACTGTAGTAAAGCTAAGGTTGATAAAAAAGATCGAAACATCCGGCAACGCACCAAGTTAAATTTTAAAATTAAAAACAAGAAAAGGAGGCGATATCATTACTGTTTTTTTTTTTTATTATTTTGACGGAAGATTAAAAATCGTTAAAAAAAGAGTGATCGTTAGTAGTCAAAAAGCAAGCAACACGCCAGAGTAAAGTATTAACTTCATTCAGACCAGGCTTTTCTTTTTCTTTCTCTGAAACCGAATCGGTACAGTTATTAATGAAAGCGGATGTGCCTGCAACAAAGTTTTTTTTTTCACTAAAAACCTGAAAATGTGAAACTGACAGTTCTCAGTTTCATCAAAAACAGGAAAATTCAAATTTTGAATAACACACCGGTCTAAATGTGGTTGCATGGTAGCATCATGCTCTTCCACCAATCGAATTAAAGGCATTGAACGTTTTATGCCCACCCTCCCGGACTAGACAATAAATTAAGAAACCCATGGCTAAGGAAACTGACGAAAGTCAAAATTGTCACGATTTGCAGCAAAATTGAAACCCACAGCTGTTGACTACAACATTTACTAAAGAGTCGCCGTTGAAGTTATAAGAGCAAATGCACAGAAAAATCGAGTAAAATGCAAAAATCGTTTATTTATCAAAACACGGCCCGATTTTCGAATTATTTGACAAACTTGATTTTCGCACTCTCGCCGGCGAAAAAGAGCTGGATAAATTGGCATTTGCTTTAACATCGTAAGTAGTAAAGCCTATATGATCGGGAAGAAAGAAACTAATCTTAAAGGAGGAGCATTTGACGCTTTTTTTAATTATGCGTCCTTTTTTTGTTCTAGATGATGGTTCTTGCAACGAGAAAACACATTCTTTGTCGAATTTCACCTCAAAATTACAAATCGATTGTTCAATATGTGGCCATTGTTTAATCGGGTTCGATTTTTGTTATAACGTGTCTAAATGCTCTGCCTTCTCCTGGGGGTATGCATTCCCCTCCCCCCTCCCCCTCCCCGGTCCTACAAACGTCTGTAAATTTTTCAATTTCCAACTTACATTTTCTCATCTGATATTACACCTGAAATGCTGAAACTTTGCAGGGTTACTAAATTAAAGGTGTTTTTTCTAGTGCCGGTGTACGTTTTTAATTTTAGCTTATTTTAACTTATTTGAATTTTCGGCCGCCATTTTGGAGAAGGGTCTATTATCATATTGCGACACTTAAACCAGAGTGCAAACACGCAGGTTTTAATGAAATTTTTGCGCTAAACTCTACTTCCCTTTTTTTAAAGGATGACATTTTTTACATGCCGTCCAGCTGTTTTCCACTATGCTTCGAGCCAGATCTTGTTAAGGAAAGTAAAATTGGGTTCATTCGCTCAAGGGTCACGACTTAGAGTCACGGTAGCGTCAGCCCGTGGAGCTCCTTCATAAACGGCTGTAACGTGCACCGATGGAAATGAAATTTTCAAGATCAGGGAATGCATTCTAGTACCACAACAAATATATTTCATTTATCCTCACAATCTGTGACCACTTGGGAAACTGGGACTAAAACAGTTGGTTCTTGTTGTGCTTTAGTACTCTACTTATTCAATGCATGGCGGTTATTTCAATTGTGGCTATCATAATCTTTTGGCAAGTTTATTATGATCCCTTGATTAGGGTCGTTAAGTTGGAAGAAAGGGTTTTAATATACCCGGAACATCATTTCCTACATATGAAAATGGGCCTTCACCCGGAAGGTTTATTTAAGACAAAGGGCAATGGAGCTTGTTAATGGCAGTTTACCGTATCCTTTCTATATTACTTTTATTTTGCAGTCCCAGAGTGGCCGGACCTTCAGGCTCATCAATTGACAACTTAGCGAAAGACTACTTGTCTTGCGAGAGCTTTTTCTCTCGCAAACATTCAGCTTGTCAAACAAAGTTAGTTGTCCATTAAGTATTTTGATATATCTACCCTGTGATAACTGGGTTTAAAGCCTCGCTAAAAGCCAGTAAGCTTCACACACTCGTTAGAAATTTGCCCACTTGATTGTTTGCCTGGAGGCAACTTGCTCTTAATATTGCGAACCGTCAGAAAATCTCCTGCCGATATTTGGGATTCTACGAGAGGCCATGGACGGCGACTCAAGAATCACCTGCCAGAAGGCTTACAACGTTTGCATGCGACAAGATATTGAGAACAAAATTACAAATCCTGATTTCGACCGTGATTGCTGGAAGTCATTTCTTGACCTGTGCACTGCAACAGAGCGTCCGAGCCAAGTCGGCTCTAACAAGGCAGCTTTAGCTTTCGATATCCCGCTTATTTTGATCGCGGTGTTGTCGATTGGCACCAATTCTCTCGTATGCATCGTGTTCTGCCTGTACAGACAGCTTCGGTTGGCAAGGCACTATTTTGTGATCAATCTCGCAGTGGCCGACATCTTGATTGCCGCTGTTCTGATACCGCTTTTAGTCGCAGCAGCCCAGTTAAAAACTGACAATATCGCCTTATGTCGTTGTCAGAACGTGTTGGACATCGCATGTGGCACAGCATCCATTCTGTGTCTTGCGTTTATCAGCCTAGAGCGGTACATGGCGGTCAAATACTCGCTTCTTTACCACTCGATAGTCACTAAGCGTAGAGCCATATTTTGTATGGCATTCATCTGGATATATTCCATCATTGTCTCAAGCGCGGCCTTTTTGTCTCTGCTGGAAGATTCCGTTAACGAGCCGTGCTTAATCTTTCGACGCGAGTACGTTACGTTCATTACGGTAGCAAGTCTTATTGCCCAGTCGGCGTTATGGCAATATCTTACTGGAACATATTTCTTGTTGCTCGCGTTCACGCTCGCAGAATGGACTCACTCTCCATGCAAGGATACTCTGACTCTGAGGGATCGAGCCAATCTAAACGCAGGATAAAGGGCGAACTCAAAGGAGCGAAGACATTAACCATCATAATGGGAACTCACTTTGTTTGCTGGTGCCCGTTGTTTGTTTTCTTTCTTGTTTACACATACTGTTCTACTTGTCGAGGGGACACCATGCGGGTTGTGAACTACGTCATACTGTTCCTCCGACATTTCAATTCGTTCTCCAATCCAGTTATTTACTGTGGGATAAAGAAGCAGCTCAGAGCTGCTATCAAAAGATTTGTGCTGCGTAGAAGCGAAAGCATTGAAGAACTACAAACAACGGCTGCTAAGAGATCATGACTGGCATTTACTGACGCTGGTATTTGTTCTATATTACTTTACTTTAAGCTGACATCTTCTTTTACTACATAACATATCAGCCTAATGACTTATTCAAAATAAATCTTGCCAAAAGTGTATGCATGTACGCCCAGAAATATACTCCGTTCTTCATTATAAGAAGTAAAACACCCACACGGTTTTACAATAGATTGTCGTAATACAACTACCGAAGTGACCGCTCTAGCCAATCACAAAGAAGGACAAAAAATCCAAAGAAGCAATCCCAACACAGTTGGGACATGTAGCTGATGCTGGGAGAGTGCGTAAATGAGCACAGGCACGCGAGTCTGGTTTTTGGTTTTACTTCCATTTTGGTGAAAAAGTGACGCAAAGGGGGGGGGGGGGGGGGGCAAACAGAATGCATTATGGGGAATTGCATAGAGAATGGAGAGAAAAAAGGAAATTTTGTACCCAAGCCCAGTAAACACATGAAGGATAAAAATTGAAACAAGAGAGTTTTTAACGCATCGGGAAATAGCAATGTAAAAAGGTCTATATTGGGCTTCTCAGGGATGCTAACACACACTGGGCAATAAAATGTAATACATCCCTCTTGGTTTCTCAGCGTAAGCGTACTAAATGAAAAGGCCTCATTTTCCTTTCGGCCCAACTTAACAGGTGTTTTCCGCTTAATAATAGTAATAATCTTTATTGAGGAGATCAATTTCACTGATAAGTGATTTACAAAAGAGTCCTCAAAAACTAAAATAGAATTCGAACAAAAAGGACAAATATAGACTAATATATCATCATCATCATCATCGTCCTCACTACACCTCAGGGGGGGTGTATAAGGCCGCATGTCAACTCTTTCCACTTTGCACGGTCTTTCGCCACTTGTTCAACCTGTATCCAGGAGTTAAAGCCAAGTCTCCGCCATTCGCTCTCTACCGTTCGACGCCAAGTTGTCTTGGGCCTACCTCTTCTTCTTCTACCTTCAGGGCTCCATGTTAAAGACACCTTAGCGTGATTTATATTCTCAAGCCTCAAAACATGGCCTAACCATCTCCACCGTCTATCTGCAATCATGTCAGAAACAGGCATCATCTCAGCTTTCTTGTACAGATCCTTGTTTGTAATCTTTTCTGGCCAAAAGATTCGGAAAATCTTTCTCAAGCATCCTCTCTGGAATCTGTCCAACCGGCAAGCATCATGTTCAGTCATCTTCCAGGTTTCTGCGCCATAAAGTAGAACAGCTAGGACATTACTCCTAAAGATTTTAAGTTTGGTCTTGTACTGGTAGGCTGTTGAGTTCCAAACTGGTTTGAGCTTTACAAAGGCACCTCTAGCAAGGCATAATCTCCTGTTGATATCCGACTCTGCCCCACTGTATCCTCCCACCTCGGAACCGAGATAGACAAATTTGTCTACCTCTTCTAAGGATGTTCCATTTATAGAGATTGGATGCTGGGTCTTGCTATTAAGCCTCATGATCTTAGTTTTCTGGGTGTTAACTTCTAAACCAATGAAACTTCCGATGGTTTGTAATCTGCTCGATTTCTCCTGCATATGGGTACAGTTACTGGCTAGTAATGCAATGTCATCTGCATAATCTAGGTCTTCCAACATTGATGTAAATCGCCACCTAAGACCTCTGCGTCTATTTCTTACTGTGTTGGTCATCACCCAATCCACTGCCATAATAAACAAAAAGCCTGACATGACGCAGCCCTGACGAACACCGGTTTTCACTTCAAACCAGTTTGACATCTTACCATTATCGATGACACTACAGCAACTGTCTGCATACATTGCCTTGATCAAATCTACAAGCTCACTTGGGATCCCATAATGCCTTAAAATCCTCCATAATCTGCTACGATCTAAGCTGTCAAATGCCTTTGCAAAATCTACAAAGTTGATGTAAAGTGGAGCTTGCCACTCAATGGACTGTTCAATGATGTTTCTGAGGATAAACACTTGTTCAGTGGTTCCTCTCCCCTTCCGAAATCCAGCTTGCTCACACCTCAACTCTGTGTCAATGCCTTCTTTAATACGTTCAATGACCACTCGGCCGAGAACCTTACTTGGTACTGAGAGCAAGGAGATTCCCCTAAAATTGTCGCATTTAGACAAATCCCCCTTCTTTGGTATTTTAACAATTATCGCCTTCTTCCAATCATCTGGCACCTTCATATTCTCACGTATATGATTAAACAGAGTACACAAATATCCTGCAGCAAGTACTGGCTCGACTTGTAGCATCTCAGCGTCTATACCGTCAATTCCGGGGGTTTTACCATTTTTTAAATGCTTTATTGCAGCTTGTACCTCCTCCAAAGTAAAAGGTCCAGTATCGATATCCAGGCAATCCTCATCCTCAGCCAAAACACAGTCCTCTGGTATGAGTTGATGTGTAGGCGCTGGTCTGTTTAGGACTTCTTGGAAATGCTCTTTCCACCTCTCTCGAACAAGATCTTCTTGGGTCAAAAGATTGCCATCCCTACTGCGGACACCTGCAGGTGGTGTTGCTTTATCATTGCAAAGCTGTTTAGTAATTTTGTACAGGGTACCCATCTGATTTAACTTGGCAGCATTTTCCGCATCAGTCGCCTTGTTTTCCATCCATCTCCTCTTGTCAGTTCTTACACTCCTCTTGACTTCCCTATCTTTGTCTCTGTATGCTGATCTCTTCAGGGCTTTTATCCTCTCTGATCGTACACTGTTCAGTTCCACTTTTAGCTTTCTCCGCTCATTTATAGCACGCCATGTTGTTTCACTAATCCACTCTTTAAATTTTCTCTTCTTAAATCCAACTAGCTTTGTTGCGGTGCTCTTATATGCCACTTTAAACTTATTCCATTCATTTTCGACGAGATCCTCATCGTCCGTTTCTGTGTCATGGCTCATGTCACCTGCCACTCCTTCATCATCGGCCTGTAGGCACTGAAATCTGTTCTTTAGCTCGAGTACAAAAGCCTGCCTAACCGTTGGACTTTTAAGCCTCCCTGTATCATATGTTGACCTCCTCTCGGCTCCAGCCACTCTATACTTAGTTAGTTTCAATCTCAACTTGGCAATAACTAAATGATGGTCGCTTCCTACATCGGCACCTCTCATGGCTCTTGTATCTAGCAAGGACCCCCTGTATCTGCCATTTATGGCTATATGATCAATCTGATTTCTGTCTCGGTGATTAGGTGACTCCCAGGTGAATTTATGAATGTCCTTGTGTTTAAACAGAGTTCCGCCTATAACCAGGTCATTAATTGCACAAAATTCCAAGAACCGCTCCCCATTTTCATTCATAACTCCTACTCCTTCACTTCCAATTGTACCTTTCCATTGCTCATTTGCCGTCCCCACCTTTGCGTTTACGTCTCCCATCAACAACAGAATATCGTGTTTTGGTGTTTTCTCAATCTCACGTTGGAGTTGCTCGTAAAAATCCTCTTTCTCTTCTTCACAAGCTTCATTGGTCGGGGCATATATCTGCAACACTGTTGTCTTGGCAAATCTTGAATAAAATCTTGCTCTAATGATCCTTTCATTAATGGGAGCCCATTCCATTAGGCACTCCTGTGCCTCCCTATTCAAAATAATCCCTACACCTCTGTGGTGTATTTCTTCAGCTCCAGAGTACAGTATTACTTCTCCTTTTGAAGTTCGGACCCTACCAAAACCTAGCCACCTCACTTCACTCACACCCAAGATGCTGAGTTTATAACGCCTCATTTCATTTACCACCATCGCTGTTCTCCCTCCTGCAAACATTGTGCGTACATTCCAACATCCTATCCTGAAATTTCTCTTGGGATTGGCTAATGACACCTTCCGACCACGCGCTTCCAATTGGCTTTCACTCGTGGCCATCATATGTGAAACTTCCTCAGGAGTTTCACATGTCACAGTATCCATACCCCGCATAGCTTCTGTTATCGACATCGCGGTTTCCGTAATCGTAAAATTTTTTTTAGGGGAGTGGGTGATTAGCCCACAGCCCAACCTCATAACCCGGAGGACGGGGAGACTGCTTTTAGTCTGGACTCTCACCATCGACCTTTCTGGCATGGGTGGCCCTACCAGGAGAACTAAATCTCCCGCCAGCATAGCTCTCAGGTTCACTGAGACTCACAAGCCTGTTCACCACGACAAGGTAGCAATCTCAACTGAACATGAATTTATAAAAATTAGACTAAGACTATTCACGTTCTTAACGCTCTTTTAAAACTAGCTAATGATGGACTTTGTCTGATTGAAAGGTCTAATTTATTCCAATCGTTTGAGGCAAAATTTGTCGAGGACCAATGCCCCCAATTCCTACTAGATGCACTCTTGCGGATATTGTTTTTACATCTTTTATTATAATCATGTTTATCTTTATTGGATTCTATATTAAAACGATGTGAAAATAAGTTATTTAAACATTTATAGATAAAAGTTGCTCTATGCTTAGCCCTACGTCCTGAGGCGGAGGGTTTTCCATTTCAGTTTATTTAGGGCCTCACTAGCAGATGATCCAATTGGCAAATCTAAAATTATTTTTGCAGCTTTATCATGTAAAGATTGAAGTTGCAACATTAGAGTGGAATTGCCCCTATCCCCCCAATACGATATCTGCATAGTCAAACAATGCCAGAACATAGCTGTTAAAAAACAGCAATCTAGCATCTAAAGGTAGACAATAACGAATACGTTTAAGTAGACCCAGCTTCTTATTTATCTTAGAAAACATTTGATCTACATGATCTTGCCAAGTGA
>JAHPZR010010664.1:5000-15000 GCA_019787425.1 Platygyra sinensis | reverse complement strand
ATAACTGCTAGGATTATTTTCTGTTTGGGAGAATGGGAGGATGATTGGTTTTCACAACGATTGTCTGAGTCTTGATTTTTAAAGAGTCCACGGACCAATATCAGTATCTGGGCAACTGCGCACCTACCTCTCCCCTAACCCAACAGTAACACTAACTTATTAATTTATTATAACATGTTGGGTTAGGGGAGGAGTAGGTGCGCAGTTGCCCAGATACTGATATTGATCCGAGTCCACAAAATCGATAGCAGCAGAGACATACAAAATCATACATGGCCGCATTTCTTTTCTTTTCTTTTTTTGCTTATTAAAAGTGATGAGGAGTCAGTACTGGTCGAAAATTACTATTATTATTAATTTAAAATATTCCCCCGTTTTTGATCGATTAAAACCACACGCATAATTCAGTATAATCAGCTGCTGTTGACCAAATTTAAAAAGAGTCTTTGTCATATTAAATCAATGACGTCAAAAGTGCAGGCCGCTGCAGATAATTGAACTGATAACGTCAAAATGACGTCAAAAGTGCAACTAGCTGCAGATGATTGACCGAGAAAAATGGGGACAAGATTGTGTTATTTTTTGGTGAGCAGAAAAAACAAAGAGCGAAATGGCGAGACTTTCTTAAGAACGGGGAGATATTTTGAATTAATAATAAAGCAATTGTTGAATTCGGCTTTTGCAGGGTATGAAGAATTCTGTAGTGTTAAGTATTCTGCAGGTTGTTATCCACCTTGGTTTTCGGCCTCTGTGGATTACACCCTCGATTGCACCCTCAACCCTTCATTGCAGAATTCTTCAATTCCTACCAAAGTTTAATTCAATAATTGCTAAATAATTTCAAAAAAAGTCTTAAGATTAACGAAGTTTTAAATTCTTTTGACAGAATACCTTTGCGTCAACCCTGTTGTTTTATTTACACATTTTTACTGGATTTCCCTGAATTTTCTTTGTATTATTAGATTTTACCCTCCCAAACTGAATTGTTATTTGCAATTAAGTAAGCGGGCTCAATTAGCTCTTTCAATAATTTGAACGAGCAACGTTGTTCTACCTTTATAAATAATTAACTATCCATTAGTGTTCCTAAAAGTTCCACTAAAACTCAGAGGAGGAGAATAAATCGTCATTCTGTACAGAGCCACCAGGCAATGCATTTGCACTAATGGCTGATAATGTACCGTAGCTCAGCCAATCAGACTGGAGCGTTTTCATTGGTGACAAGTACAGTTCTTCTAACTCTAGATAGAGACAAAGGATGTTTTTAAACAGCATGAAGGCTGAGAATGCTCACTGAACAATTTTAAACTCTTGAGTGCAACTTAGGCAAAGGCCGGATTCAGTGATTGGCTCCTTCGACAGTTGTCCCATAACAAATTTCAGCTTTTAACATGTCGTTACCACGTGCTTGTAAGATCTAAAATTTAAAGTATAAAAGCGCAAACAAGACTATAGTAAGTAAAGCTAGAAATATAATCCAAAAATGGCTTATGAATGTTCTTGGACCAATAAGCACTGTGTGAGTTGGGTAAAATGTTTGTATTAGCTTTTACCCCAGTATATGGCTTGTGTGTCTCTTGTTTCAGGGTCGCTCAACTGAAATTGTTTTAGTGTGAGTTAATTTATCTTGACTGGACCTGACTCGACGTTTCATGGCTGGCAGATGGTGGTTAAAATTGCACCATTTTTTTTTTCCAAGTAAGAAGTCTATACAAGTTTCCAATTCTTTATATAAAGCTCGTAGAGTGATTTCAGGGAAACGCAACCTCCTTTGGATGTTTTCATGGTTTAGCGATGATTTGAAGTTGAAAATCCAAGCAAAATGCTGTACGTTCCAGAGCCCGGAAGTCGACGCCGACACAGCGATACTGACATTGATGTCATTGCCGACTGTAGGGTATGGCATGTAAAATTAACAGGCAACGTTTGCTTCCCCGCCAGCTGTAGAAGAAGTTTTTTTTTTCGTTCAGTTATCCGAAAACTACCTGAGGGTAATTGAAGTTAACATCATTCGAGGCTTGTATATTTTCCTTTGTCTTTTCAATACACTTTTTGCTGAAAATTCCAATATCCACTTTAACACTATCCAGATTGCAAATGTCATACAAAAACAAGTCACGGAAAATGATTATTGGGGACCTTCCCTCCATAAAAACCAACATCTCCAAATTCCAATTCGACCACGATAGAGGACCCGCATGAAAACCACTTAAGGCTTAGGTGGTCTCCTGTCTAAATAAGCTTAAATATATAGATTTAGCCAAGCCTAAAAGCGGAGCTTCAATTGTTAATAATTAAAATAATCCAACCCTCTGAGGCAAATCAGTGAACAATCAGATGTACTTGTGGCCCAAAAATGAATTGCACCCGCGTTGGATTAGATTTCAATGCAAATGAGGAAAGCTAACTATTAAATTAAAAGGGCTATTGGTTGAATTAAATGCACTAAATAAATCAAAAGAGTAACACTTTTGCAGTGTCTTAAAGCTGGTCCAAATATAGACATCTTAAACTTCTCTTTAGGTTTTAAAATTGTTTGCATTTCAGTTAGTAGCTTTATTGTCCTTTGTCTATATTGAATGTACTGGAACTATTTATACACAAATTGAGATGTCTAGTGGCAAACATGCATCTTTGCATGTTGGCAGACATGCATATCTAGGGCTGTCATTAAAGGCGGTAATCTGTAGCACCTGTCACAGCTGAGAATGATTGATCTTCCCTTGATGCTATGGATAAAATTGCCTGATGTCAATATAATTCACCCATGAAGTACAAACAACTATGAATATGACTTACCATTAATGTAAATTTTATAGATGAAGAGTCACCTTTCTATACAGAGTGTACTGTAATAAAGTCATTATGATTATGATTATTGTTAATTTGCCATGAGTGTGGAGAATAAAGCGACAGGTAACTAATAACTAAATGATAGCCCTGTGTATTCCCAAGGTTCCTCTTTGAAAAAAAAAAAAAAAACAGTCAGTAGACCTGATCTTGATCTTGCTCTTAGGTCATGAAAGGTATGCAGTCTTGAGTGATATTATTAATAATGTAGTTTAGATCTAGAATGAGGATATAGTTTAGAATCACTTTGTTGTTAAATACAGTGTCTTAAGCATTACCATATACCTCTTGAGGTGTCTTAAGTCAATGTGACGCAGCCAATTTGACATTAAATAACAATATTTTATTTTGAATTTTTTTTTTCCCAAAATTGATTTCTGTACTATCACTTCAGATATTTTTGAAAATTGTCCTATGTTTTGTAACCTTTCAATGAAGTTGACTTTGGCAAATTGCAGATACCAGTACATTGGTTAAGCACTTTCAGACTGGAAACGTATTAACAAATTCAATTGGCAAAAAAATGCATTGCCTTGTAACTCTAAAGATGATTTGGATGCTCCCATTAGGGTGGCATTTCATTTTAAAACTCTCGGTCTATAAGCTTCAATTGGAGACAAAAGAAACTTCAAAAATTGCCAATTTTGACCTAAAAGCCTTACAGCTATGCTAGAATGTTGTTGTCGTTGTTTTGTGGCAAAGCTCTGTTGCATTGGCTGCCACAAATCAGAGCTCCATAACTATAGAAATAATCACATGCATACATAGAAATAGGAAACCATTCAACTCTTTTTTCATGGCCAACATGGTTAGCAGCATGGATCATGTGCGCATGCGCCCAATGACGCCAACTCAGTGGAACATGGCTGCCATACTCCACCTAAATGAACGCTAAGGCAATTGCATCCTTGGGTTAATTGCACATATGATATTGAAAATCCATGTTATGGTAAGTTGACAGCTGTCAAAACAAGGTATCCGGTGGCAGATCCAGACCTAGAGCAAAGGAGGGGGCCCAGTTTTGATTTGCTTGCCCGGCTGGCAATTTTCCCTTCTGTCATTTCTTCATTTTTTACACAAAATAAGGCAGGGTGGGGGGGGGGGGGGTGGGGGTGAGGGGGAACCGGGCCCCCAGGCCCCTTCCCTAGGTCTGCCACTGGTGTCTGCTGACCAGTATTATGTGACCATATCTCTGGCTCGGTTTGAAAGCTCGTCAAAGTCACATGATCAACTACTGGTTTTTTATTAGATCATGGGCTCAAATCAGGTTAACTTTGTAATCAGTGCCAGGTTGTCCAGAAGGTATAATTTCACTGCTTTTATTTTATGTAGTTTGAGATTGTTGAAACTCAAAAAAGAAGTCCAAACAATATCAACAGAAAACCTTAATGCAATATGTTACAAAATTGAAGTAAAAATTCTCACTTATCCCGGATTAGCTTAATTGGGCTTTGAACAACCTGGCCCAGGAGCTCCACTTTTAAGCTTGGCTAAATCTATACATTACAATGTTTACAATTGACTCTGTGGTGGCATGAATTTGTACTTGTATTTAATAACATAATTGTACATTGCTTTTGCTTTTGTGCTGTGTTCAGTTTCTTTTTTATAAAATATTTTATTAATACTACCTCTTAAAACTACTGGAATTCTACATAGCCTCTGGACACTTTCCAAAAGTGACTACATGTAAGATACAGTTACGGTATGAAAGCTGTACAGTATTAAGAACAGCATACAGGAATACAACGAAATCCATTATCTGCTGCAAAATTGAAACTTTGAAAGAGAAAATGACTAAATCACTCTGGCATAAATGGAAAAAAACAACACTGTTGATGAATACTTCTATGTAAGCTTTCAATAATAATTTCATAATTCAATTTCAATAAGTGATGTGCTTTTTTTGCCACTAAGACTGTGGACTGCAGGAACTGTCAATTACTGTGTGACTCCATCAGTGATAAACTTGTGTTATTAAATTATGCCAAAAAATAATAGGTAAGCCCTACATGTAAGTAAGTTATACTATGTATACTCTTGGGTTTTGATGCATAGGTACATTTGGTCAGCCAGCTTATATATGTTATGTTATATATGTTAGCATTTTACCAAACCCAATAAATCGAGCAAACAAAACGAGGAAGTCTCCATAATTTCTAAACGCAGTATGCATGACAACATTTTAAGCTTACGAGCGTCAAAAGCAAAGCAATGGTTTCCTTCTTCCAAAAGTAGACAGAAGAAGAAATTAAGGCTGTCTACGAAGCAGCTGTCCCTGCTAACACAAAGAAATCACTCGCCTGACAGTATTTACGAATACAGTTTTGTTACTTTTAGTCGAGAGGTTATCGTTATACGGCGAAAAACGACAGAAAACTAGTATAAGCTTATTTGTTTACAACAATTAAGCTTATACAAATTTATATTCAACAACAACTCTAGTTTTTGAAATTTATCAAATCTCTCACAGCATGGTTCCAAACCAGAAAATCAAGGAGACTTTACACCTTTCGTTGATATAACCTTAACTTATAAACCTGAAGTTCAGTTGTCACAATTTTTATGGAAACGCAAAGTTCTTCTGATAGTACACACAGAGGTGAACTGACCAGAATTCTGGCAGTTCACCTCTGTTGTGACATCAAACTATTCGAAGATCTCCATCAAAAGTTGTGACAGACTGAACTGACAGGTCTATAAGTTCAGATTAGATCAACGAAAGGTGTAAAGTCTCCTTGATTTTCTGGTTTGGAACCATGCTGTGAGAGATTTGATAAATTTCAAAAACTAGAGTTGTTGTTGAATATAAATTTGTATAAGCTTAATTGTTGTAAACAAATAAGCTTATACTAGTTTTCTGTCGTTTTTCGCCGTATAACGATAACCTCTCGACTAAAAGTAACAAAACTGTATTCGTAAATACTGTCAGGCGAGTGATTTCTTTGTGTTAGCAGGGACAGCTGCTTCGTAGACAGCCTTAATTTCTTCTTCTGTCTACTTTTGGAAGAAGGAAACCATTGCTTTGCTTTTGACGCTCGTAAGCTTAAAATGTTGTCATGCATACTGCGTTTAGAAATTATGGAGACTTCCTCGTTTTGTTTGCTCGATTTATTGGGTTTGGTAAAATGCTAACATATATAACATAACATATATAAGCTGGCTGACCAAATGTACCTATGCATCAAAACCCAAGAGTATACATAGTATAACTTACTTACATGTAGGGCTTACCTATTATTTTTTGGCATAATTTAATAACACAAGTTTATCACTGATGGAGTCACACAGTAATTGACAGTTCCTGCAGTCCACAGTCTTAGTGGCAAAAAAAGCACATCACTTATTGAAATTGAATTATGAAATTATTATTGAAAGCTTACATAGAAGTATTCATCAACAGTGTTGTTTTTTTCCATTTATGCCAGAGTGATTTAGTCATTTTCTCTTTCAAAGTTTCAATTTTGCAGCAGATAATGGATTTCGTTGTATTCCTGTATGCTGTTCTTAATACTGTACAGCTTTCATACCGTAACTGTATCTTACATGTAGTCACTTTTGGAAAGTGTCCAGAGGCTATGTAGAATTCCAGTAGTTTTAAGAGGTAGTATTAATAAAATATTTTATAAAAAAGAAACTGAACACAGCACAAAAGCAAAAGCAATGTACAATTATGTTATTAAATACAAGTACAAATTCATGCCACCACAGAGTCAATTGTAAACATTGTAATGTATAGATTTAGCCAAGCTTAAAAGTGGAGCTCCTGGGCCAGGTTGTTCAAAGCCCAATTAAGCTAATCCGGGATAAGTGAGAATTTTTACTTCAATTTTGTAACATATTGCATTAAGGTTTTCTGTTGATATTGTTTGGACTTCTTTTTTGAGTTTCAACAATCTCAAACTACATAAAATAAAAGCAGTGAAATTATACCTTCTGGACAACCTGGCACTGATTACAAAGTTAACCTGATTTGAGCCCATGATCTAATAAAAAACCAGTAGTTGATCATGTGACTTTGACGAGCTTTCAAACCGAGCCAGAGATATGGTCACATAATACTGGTCAGCAGACACCAGTGGCAGACCTAGGGAAGGGGCCTGGGGGCCCGGTTCCCCCTCACCCCCACCCCCCCCCCCCCCACCCTGCCTTATTTTGTGTAAAAAATGAAGAAATGACAGAAGGGAAAATTGCCAGCCGGGCAAGCAAATCAAAACTGGGCCCCCTCCTTTGCTCTAGGTCTGGATCTGCCACCGGATACCTTGTTTTGACAGCTGTCAACTTACCATAACATGGATTTTCAATATCATATGTGCAATTAACCCAAGGATGCAATTGCCTTAGCGTTCATTTAGGTGGAGTATGGCAGCCATGTTCCACTGAGTTGGCGTCATTGGGCGCATGCGCACATGATCCATGCTGCTAACCATGTTGGCCATGAAAAAAGAGTTGAATGGTTTCCTATTTCTATGTATGCATGTGATTATTTCTATAGTTATGGAGCTCTGATTTGTGGCAGCCAATGCAACAGAGCTTTGCCACAAAACAACGACAACAACATTCTAGCATAGCTGTAAGGCTTTTAGGTCAAAATTGGCAATTTTTGAAGTTTCTTTTGTCTCCAATTGAAGCTTATAGACCGAGAGTTTTAAAATGAAATGCCACCCTAATGGGAGCATCCAAATCATCTTTAGAGTTACAAGGCAATGCATTTTTTTGCCAATTGAATTTGTTAATACGTTTCCAGTCTGAAAGTGCTTAACCAATGTACTGGTATCTGCAATTTGCCAAAGTCAACTTCATTGAAAGGTTACAAAACATAGGACAATTTTCAAAAATATCTGAAGTGATAGTACAGAAATCAATTTTGGGAAAAAAAAAATTCAAAATAAAATATTGTTATTTAATGTCAAATTGGCTGCGTCACATTGACTTAAGACACCTCAAGAGGTATATGGTAATGCTTAAGACACTGTATTTAACAACAAAGTGATTCTAAACTATATCCTCATTCTAGATCTAAACTACATTATTAATAATATCACTCAAGACTGCATACCTTTCATGACCTAAGAGCAAGATCAAGATCAGGTCTACTGACTGTTTTTTTTTTTTTTTTCAAAGAGGAACCTTGGGAATACACAGGGCTATCATTTAGTTATTAGTTACCTGTCGCTTTATTCTCCACACTCATGGCAAATTAACAATAATCATAATCATAATGACTTTATTACAGTACACTCTGTATAGAAAGGTGACTCTTCATCTATAAAATTTACATTAATGGTAAGTCATATTCATAGTTGTTTGTACTTCATGGGTGAATTATATTGACATCAGGCAATTTTATCCATAGCATCAAGGGAAGATCAATCATTCTCAGCTGTGACAGGTGCTACAGATTACCGCCTTTAATGACAGCCCTAGATATGCATGTCTGCCAACATGCAAAGATGCATGTTTGCCACTAGACATCTCAATTTGTGTATAAATAGTTCCAGTACATTCAATATAGACAAAGGACAATAAAGCTACTAACTGAAATGCAAACAATTTTAAAACCTAAAGAGAAGTTTAAGATGTCTATATTTGGACCAGCTTTAAGACACTGCAAAAGTGTTACTCTTTTGATTTATTTAGTGCATTTAATTCAACCAATAGCCCTTTTAATTTAATAGTTAGCTTTCCTCATTTGCATTGAAATCTAATCCAACGCGGGTGCAATTCATTTTTGGGCCACAAGTACATCTGATTGTTCACTGATTTGCCTCAGAGGGTTGGATTATTTTAATTATTAACAATTGAAGCTCCGCTTTTAGGCTTGGCTAAATCTATATATTTAAGCTTATTTAGACAGGAGACCACCTAAGCCTTAAGTGGTTTTCATGCGGGTCCTCTATCGTGGTCGAATTGGAATTTGGAGATGTTGGTTTTTATGGAGGGAAGGTCCCCAATAATCATTTTCCGTGACTTGTTTTTGTATGACATTTGCAATCTGGATAGTGTTAAAGTGGATATTGGAATTTTCAGCAAAAAGTGTATTGAAAAGACAAAGGAAAATATACAAGCCTCGAATGATGTTAACTTCAATTACCCTCAGGTAGTTTTCGGATAACTGAACGAAAAAAAAAACTTCTTCTACAGCTGGCGGGGAAGCAAACGTTGCCTGTTAATTTTACATGCCATACCCTACAGTCGGCAATGACATCAATGTCAGTATCGCTGTGTCGGCGTCGACTTCCGGGCTCTGGAACGTACAGCATTTTGCTTGGATTTTCAACTTCAAATCATCGCTAAACCATGAAAACATCCAAAGGAGGTTGCGTTTCCCTGAAATCACTCTACGAGCTTTATATAAAGAATTGGAAACTTGTATAGACTTCTTACTTGGAAAAAAAAAATGGTGCAATTTTAACCACCATCTGCCAGCCATGAAACGTCGAGTCAGGTCCAGTCAAGATAAATTAACTCACACTAAAACAATTTCAGTTGAGCGACCCTGAAACAAGAGACACACAAGCCATATACTGGGGTAAAAGCTAATACAAACATTTTACCCAACTCACACAGTGCTTATTGGTCCAAGAACATTCATAAGCCATTTTTGGATTATATTTCTAGCTTTACTTACTATAGTCTTGTTTGCGCTTTTATACTTTAAATTTTAGATCTTACAAGCACGTGGTAACGACATGTTAAAAGCTGAAATTTGTTATGGGACAACTGTCGAAGGAGCCAATCACTGAATCCGGCCTTTGCCTAAGTTGCACTCAAGAGTTTAAAATTGTTCAGTGAGCATTCTCAGCCTTCATGCTGTTTAAAAACATCCTTTGTCTCTATCTAGAGTTAGAAGAACTGTACTTGTCACCAATGAAAACGCTCCAGTCTGATTGGCTGAGCTACGGTACATTATCAGCCATTAGTGCAAATGCATTGCCTGGTGGCTCTGTACAGAATGACGATTTATTCTCCTCCTCTGAGTTTTAGTGGAACTTTTAGGAACACTAATGGATAGTTAATTATTTATAAAGGTAGAACAACGTTGCTCGTTCAAATTATTGAAAGAGCTAATTGAGCCCGCTTACTTAATTGCAAATAACAATTCAGTTTGGGAGGGTAAAATCTAATAATACAAAGAAAATTCAGGGAA
>JAHPZR010010659.1:0-28198 GCA_019787425.1 Platygyra sinensis | reverse complement strand
AATCAAAGCTAATAAAGGCCTCGGGATTTGCTCGCATCCGTCCGATAGCAAGCTTGGTAAAGCCTAACTCTGCAAGGTACAGGAAAATGGCAGAGAAGGAAGAGCAAATGACGAGAATCTCGATGTAGTTCCAAGGGTCTCCGAAGTACTTCTTGCCCAAAACAAACAGCTGCTTGGCCTCGCTGTAAACGTACACGCAGAGGAAAGCGAAGAAAACAAACTCGAATGCCATCACTACTAGTTGTTCCGGCCCGGTATAGCGGTATAACCGGATGGTATTTACCTTGGGATATTGGTGGTATCCCCCAGTTGGGAGGATTTCTGTCAGCATGGTCACCACACCGAAGAAATTGGTTTGCGCGTTGTAGACCGTGAACTCTGCAAAAATGGCCCGAGTGTAGCGGTCGATCCAGTCGTAGAATTGCAGATCTTGTATTTTCTTCATTGAAGTTAACCGTGCGGAGTCAAGATTGTATACAAAACCTGCAAGTAAACAGCTGCTTTGTAACGCTTTGCTTTCAGTGATCAGAAGCTTGTTTTCCTTAAAATATCAGCTAAGTCAGACATGTAGATCATGCAGAGGAAACGGCTTTTCAAGAATAAGAACGAGAAATTTTAAGTTAAATAGGACGTTTATCCATTCTCCATCAATCAATCTGTTTCTTTCTTTTTTTTATTTATTAGTGTCAAAACGAGGGGGGAGGCTGTCTTCCAACCTGCCCTCCCTAAAACACTTGACAATAAATGATAGCAAAATAACGCTACACGCTACACTCGAAAACGTTACTGGTGACGTTTCTCCCAAATCGTTCGTGGCTTTTTACTTATTTCACTTTTTGTGGCATGACTATTTCTCGCCTCCTAAATTCCCGTTTTCTCGCTTTCAGACGGTATCTCCCTTCTCCTAGTTGTAGTGTCGACTCTTTGTAAGAGCGACCTGCTAAATAAATGATCTTATCACATGCCAAAAAAGTCATTGAAAAACTTCTGCAAGGGTTTACATCTGCTTTGCAAACGCGCGAAAGATTGTCGTATTTCTAACATCTACAAGTTAGTCCTCTAAAGTTCAATCACTTACCCCCTCCCCAGTAAGAAGCGAATATTCCCCAGAAAGGCGTTCCATTTAATTTCAAGGCGCTCTGCCAAATCCAAGGGTTATCCGGAAGTTTTTCAGCGACACTGACCTCCATTGGATCCCAACCAGGGCGAAAAGCGCCTTCTTCCTCGTCTTCCCATGAGTAATAGGCTGTGCATGTTGGAATTAAGTCAACCAGATATATAGGAACTATGCAGGACCCTGCAAAATGGCGGCCACAACAGGAATAACATTTTAATTAGTTCATCCTTAGCTCCGTGATGTAACGAAAGGTTTGGTTTAAAGTGATCATTGTGATTGCCCTTTGATCTTCCTTAAGGTCTGACATAGTTTACATGTAAATCGTCCGAGTGCTCGAAAATATAACCGTTTCAGCTCCAGCATCAAAACACGAATTCCCTTAATAATAACCAAGCATTCCTTCTGTGTTGGATCTGGAAATTTTGTGGAACATCACAACATTCCTTGGGTGATGATTGCCATCGCTTAAGCAAACCACCACAACAACGGCAAAGATAATGTAATCAAACAGACGCCTTCATGAACAGAACTGCCGCGCGTTGTGCGCTGTAAATTGCTTACATTTCTCAGGCGTCCTAAAAAACAACGAAAAATGACCAAGTCTTCCGCGAACGACTATTAATTACCATTGGGACATTTCTGAGTTGCCCTTTGCCTCTGTATCAAAATGAGTCAAAATGAAAATGAGTTCCGCTAAGAGTTTCATTTTCATGCAAATCAAAGTCATTTTCATATGGAAGGCTTTGCAAGAAGACTCGTTTTCAAACAGAGGCACAAGGTAACTATCTATTATTTCGAAACTGAAACTACCTTTTTTTATTCTCAACTGACGCAACCGAGCCAAACCGACGACATAAAACATTCCTCGGTCGGCGGTGAAACCCTCGGGGAACCGCTCCAGTGATTCAAAGGACACAACAACATCATTTAAGTACGAGCCACCACCTTTCTTTTTGGATTTTAATTTACGTCCCCCTCCAGATCGGCTTTTCTTTTGTACATTCTCCTCTGACCACAAATCTTCCTCATGCGAGTCAATGAACGGGCCATACCAGTATTGGGGCTGTAGGGTGGGGACAAAAGAATCCTCAATCCAATGCCAGAACTTTGATGCTTCACTAGTCTGGAAAGTTAAGAATAAAAAGAAACAGAGGCTCTGTAAGACGACATATTCATATAATACATATCACAATGCTGGAGAAAAAGATATAAGAAGTTTGTATGTTGCGTGACACCGCACAAAGTTCTTCACGAACAGAATTCATTCATTCCTAACTACGTCAGTTGCAGGCTGGTGAAGTGGTGAGAATTCAGATGGGGTTATCTGAAGGTCGCGGGACAGAATCCTGTTGAGGAAACTTATTTTTTCTTACTCTTTCTCCAGAGCTACTTTCTCTCTGGAAGTTCAAAAAATACTGAACAACAACAACATAATTGACCTTTCTCGAGTTGCCTTTTACATCAACTTGGAAAAGCCCTGGTGCAAAAAGTTTAAATGGTAATAAGTAAAGTATACTTTTAAAAAAGATAAACGTGCAAGTGACCCGTACTTTCGCGTGAAATGTTTTGCACCTGACCAGTATTTTCCAAACGGATAAAAAGGCTTCACCTCGAATTAAGCTGAATACTTGCTGTAATTACCGTGTCAAAGGGTACCAGTGAAGTGTATGTGCTCTCGCTAAAGAGATCCTTGAGTGATTTGGTGACAGCGTAAGCTTGATTATCCCGACTTCCATACGCCACAACACACATAACAATGATAAATGCAAAATATAGGGACATCTCCTTGAGTATGGCCTTCATTTGCTTTTCCTTCTGCCGTTGTTGCCTTGCGAGATGCAGCTGCTCTACGCCTGGAGGTCTGGGAATCTCGCCAGATGGTTTAAAATCGAAACCATCCCGATGGTCGCTATAAGGATCGTGAATCCATTCCTCGTCCTTTCCGAGCTCTGTGGTTTGTTTTCCGGCATCTTTAAGGGCCTTTTCTGGGTCTTTGACTATGAGCGCAAAGAGTACGGCAAAGATCATGACCTTGAGTGGTTGAGATATAATGACGTCTTGCCAGAAGGAGATCATCATACTTGACACCCATCTCTGGGACTTTGCCTCACCGAATGTCAATGAGTAGAAGATCGTGAACGCAGCGGACGTCGTGGATGCCAGGAAAATCAGCACATAAGCGATGTAGATTGTAAACCGAGGAAGAGTCAATGCTTTCTTTTCGTGTTTCCCGTTCTTCTTTTCATCTGTCTTCCCCCCTCCCTCTTTTTCTTCATCGGCTACATTGTCATCTTCACCACTATCGTCGTCATACGCATAGTAATTATAGGCTTTCTGTTGACCCTCACTCGGGGACATTTCTGACCTAGGCGCATCTTTGGCACGGGCTTTTCGGAAGATGTTTATAATGAGCAAGTTTACCGGGAGGACCACCAGGCTTGACATGATCCCAATCCCGATCTGCGTAGTGGAGAGTCTGATAGGTCCAATCTTGACTTCAACTCCAGAATCAGATTCACCATTTTCTCCGTCCTTATAAAACATGGCGTTTGCCAGCATGCTGCACATGAGTATCGACAAACAGCAGGACAGGCGTTGAACGCGTGTGAACGAGCTTCTTAGAGGACAATGCAGAACAGAATACCACAAGTGTCCATCACTGAGATTCTTGCGCACCTCGGTACTGAAGAGGAAGTTAAACTTGGCCAATTCCGTTTTAGAGGCAGGGTAAAGTGTTCGATCAATCTGTCCATCATCTTCCTCCACGGCAAGCCACCGATCACAGACAAACCACACCGTCTTGTTTGTTTGTAGATCACGAACGAGCACACGGGCAAGGAACCACGACGGGTTGGACCCGGCGTTGTTGTGCCAGATTCTTACGCTTTGAATTGTTCCAAGTGGGCGAGGGACGGTTAAAAGAAAGTAATCTATGCTTCCTGTTTGGAATTTTTTACGCGTTGTCTCCACGTCCCGCAGATGACGTGACTGCGTTTGTTCTAGTCTTCCCGTCAACACAATGGAGACGTCGGCTGTGGTTCCCGCATGACTGTCAAAGCCAGTGAAAACCGTGATCTCGTAACCAAAGAGATCTCTTGGATCATTGGACGGCAGAGGAGTAACACCCGCCTGTTGAAAAGAATGAAACATAAACTTCAGTTATGAGATGATTTATATTGATGCCTGAAATTTATTGTCTAACCATTACAATATCTTATTAGCTCACTGACTAAAATAAGTACTTTAATATGTTAGTATGAAATATACCAGATTATGCGTGATATGTTCAGTTCGGAGCCAATCATCATATTGTGATTACTTGATGCGTGGGAACAAATTGGTTTCACGGGTTCGATTCATAAATGGGCCCTTTGCAGTTTACGATCACATGGTACAAAAACCGCCATGCTGGAGAGCAAACTGCCCACTGGGACCTCCAAAACAAAAGAATATTTAGTTAAGTTGCTTTGTTCTGGAGGTCCCAGTGGGCAGTTTGCTCTCCAGCATGGCGGTTTTTGTACCATGTGATCGTAAACTGCAAAGGGCCCATTACACAGAGTACATTCGTTTTCAGTCTACTTTCTACATTCTCGTACCCAGAGCCCACGATCCTTCTGGCTTGCGGCAGGAGTCCAGAGCTCTGGGAGCAACCATTTCAAGCATGCGCCATAGATGCAGACTGCGTGAAACCGGATGGGCAGAATTCGGTTATTTCCTTTGTTATTTCAAAATGGTTGCTCCCAGAGCTCTCGTTTTCCGACCGCTGGTCAAGGAGAACGAGGCTCTGGGAACGAGATTGTACTTTCTAAAGAAACCATTTACAGACGTTTGAGAGAACTCGAAACTGCTTACGGACCATGCAATCTTGTCAGTTTTGATATCCCCTATGGAAACACAGAAAGTTCGTATATCTTTCCTTGAAGAAGCTACTAGTGAGAAAATGCCAGATTGTTCAGAGAGCGATGTACAGTTCTGACACAGTAATCATACAGGTTCCTATCCCTGCTCACTCAGTATCAAATCACTGTAAAATAACTCGGATAAACAAATAATGAAAATAAAATGAAACAAATCGTACCAACTGAAAATCGCTCTTGTCTTTACGTCGGGCCCATACCAGTAGCAGAAAATACAGGAGAAAGATAGAGCAGACGATGATGGTGACAGTGGGATTGTTAAACAGCTCTGTCAGATTCACTTTACTCCAGTCAATCTTGTTTGGAGGAGAAAAGAAGCTGCTCGCGAATGACGACATATGGGTACACAGGCATTGAGTGTGCGTTGAGTTGGACCGCGGTCCCACCTGGAAACATGAACAAACTGTCGATTGATCATGGTATCAGGTTATGACAAAGAGTTATTGAAACCAAAGGGATCTATGTACAATAGTTACAAAGGCTTCGTGAACTGATTGCCTGCTATGACAGCTAGATCTTGCCTCTCTCATCGCTTTTCACAAAAAGGCTCACTGTGTTCTAAAATTGTGGGCGGAGACTGACTGTACTTTTTAAATACAAAGTGGAAACAAATAAAAAAAAATTGAAATGAGCGTGTGTCGATGTTAAATGATACGTCCGTCAAAAACCGACGAAACAAAAATACGGCGCGAGGTACGTAGCCTGCGAATGCAGCCACGTTTTTTACTCGCAGGCTGGACGCGACGGAGCATTTTTGGCGAACTTCAAAGTATTTAAAATGTTATATAAGCGCAGCCTTGAGTGTCTGAGGTATCTTCTCAAATACAATCTAAAACTAAGGAGTGAAGGAAGACACATTTCAAACGCCATCACAGTTATGATTTATTTTGCTATAACCTTTTGAATGAGTTAGAGAAGGTATCTTACCACACAACCATCTTCAACCCATGCCTCACTCTGCTCATTCCAGTATAAACACTCAGAGGTATATACAGAGAGCAAGTACTCCACAGTCGTGCTTTCTTTGGGGACTTCAGCACCACTAACGGTTCCATTGTACTCGATAATAACAAAATATTCCCCAGCGGCGGTCCCGTTGAACTCCTTGTTGCTAAAGAACAACACGTCGGTAGCATTGGTACTAAAGTTTTTCCAGCTGCTGTCATTGTTTTTATGAAGCAGCGGAGGAATAACACGCACTTTATCTCTGTCGTCGCCATCCATGGTAGGTTCTTCCCCTTTCCTTAAATACACAACAAGTAATGGGTATTCTGTAATCACTCCCAACACATGTATATCGATGTTAATAGTACTTCGATTGTCCTTCACTTCAAAACTATGTTTGAGAGTTTTCGTGTACTGTACTTCTCCTTTCGTCTGTAAGGTGTCGTTGCCTTTCTTTATCCACAAGACCAGTGGTTTAGTGAGGTTTGTAACTTCCAACTCCTCTTGAGTGGAAGCGTTCCGTATTCCTACTGAAAGCAAGTGACTGTTGACTCGACTGGCACTTTGGCTCCATGCCAATGGCACGAAAGGTGTTGATGCGACCTATTGAAGAAAATAACAGCAAATAAATTCACATAGTAATTTTTTGGGGGGCGAAAGGTGCAATGAGGTTATCCCTATGTGAAGCACTAACCCGTGTGACAGGGCCAGACCACAACACCAGGAACTACGTGCCCTACTCTTTTCGACAAGTGTGTCGGTTCGTTAACGTCTCGGCCCTGCTAACCATGTAACACCAAAGATGAAGGAGACGGGGCCTACAGTTTATAGTCCTGAACGTCTAACCATTTGCAGATATAATTACAAAGGAAGCACACTCTCCGAAGTTATTGTAAGACTCTGAGTGTTGGTCTGGCCTGAGGCTCGAACCTCGACCTCCCCACAGTTTTTAGTTTGTTTGGAAGAGATAACAAGCGCCGATGACGCGCACAATGAAGTAAAATGCCTGGCCTTGTAATGTTATTATCTGTCAAACCACTGAATAAGAGATTTGTTGAAATTGAAGAATGATCATTGCAGTTAATTTTCCAATTTAAGTAACTGGAAAGAAGAATCCTGAAAAAAAATCGGCTTCAATGGGATTCGAACCCGTGACCTCCGCGATACCGGTGCGATGCTCTACCAACTGAGCTATCTAGCCACACATTGGGAGCGAGATCAATTTATTGAGTTCATATCTCCTGTGAGGAGTGAAATGGTGAGGAGTATATATGAAATAATTCATATTTGAACTGCGGTTGTAGATGCGCATGAGAGTGAAGAATGATCATCGCAGTTAATTTTCCAATTTAAGCAATTGGAAAGAAGAAGCCTGAAAAAATAAGGGCTTCAACGGGATTCGAACCCGTGACCTCCGCGATACCGGTGCGATGCTCTACCAACTGAGCTATGAAGCCACACATTCGCTTCGTTGACGCCGTGATTTTTTCAGGCTTCTTCTTTCCAATTGCATAAACTGGAAAATTAGCTGTGATGATCATTCTTCACTTTCATCTACAACCGCAGTACAAATACGAATTATTTCATATATTCTTCACATCAAGAGATTTGTTATTCGATTGCTTTATTTTCTGAGTATTGTTATCTCTTTTTTTTTCGATTAGCGTTCCCCATCGCACTTTCGAAACAGGTATAATGGGGATACCATGGTTTATTATATGGCTAGATCCATGAGAGGCAAGATGAACCGAACCCTGCGCTATGATTGGCTACCCGAGTGGGCAAGATATATGGGTTATTGACCAAGCGTCAAATCAAAATTTCTGGATGGTCGAAAGAGAAAACAGCCATTTCTGTAGTCTAAAAAGGAGCAAGTAGTCGTTTTCAAGTCATTTAATTTTTATACTTTACCAAAGCATCAAGCACGATCAAAGCGGTCTTATTTCCTTCCTTCAGCATATGTAGGTCCACCAAGCTGTCAGGTAAACTAACGCCTCCATCACCACAATACAGGTCACGTCCCGCCAGACCCTCGGGATAGTCCTTGCTCAGCGTGAAGTAGAGTGTCTCGGAGCGCACTTGAATGGGTTCTTCTTTTGGAAGGGTGTGATACAAGAATGCGTCTGACAGCTTCTTGACATATTCATTAATGTTTTCAATCAAAACTTTACCCTTTGAATAAACAAAAATACATAACGTTAAAAATATCATCACTTGAGTGGATTAACACAAATAACTTGATCTAGCAACATGAAGATTATACATATTTTGATTATTTCGTTCTTTGCGATCTTTTCACGTTTGAGTTAAACGCCTTAACTGTTAAACTCAAACTATTTGCAAGATTTAGAGATTTCCGTTGAGACACAAAGAAGGCTTTGTTTCTTCTAGCCTCCACCACTAGCGACCGACCCGATGAATACAATATCTTCTTTACTAAACGTAAAATTTCTCCCATTTGTAAGCTTGCGCTCTAGTTGTGGTAGACTAAAATGTTCCTCCCCTTTCAAACTCGAGTTGCCTTCGCTCTCATCTCTAACTCGTGCTACTCGTACTTCCGAGCGAAGCCTGCCGTCAAAGCCGCTTACTCACCGTTGGAGTGTAATTATCATTGGTTATTGAACTGTTAGTAACGTTTCCAAGGTTTTCGTCGCCGATCAAATGAGTCACGACTCTTAGCATTGAACCCAGTGCTTCAGATACAGTGTTCAGTGTCCCCCAAAGGTCCGTGGAGTCAGAGATGTTGGACAAATTTTCGATTAAGGACACCATATTTCCCAATGTCGTGTTGAGCTGTAACTGTAGCAAAAAAAATAGTAACGATATCCTGTGAGATGCGCAGTTTCATGTTGTAAGAGTCAAGCCATTCATTTCATAAGTTAGTGCATTGGGGATTTAGTTTATAAAGAAATAAAACATTTCTCAGCATGTTTTCAGTTTTCCCTATTTCTTAAGTCAAAATCTTAATCTAAAGTTACTGTTCAGCAATCTGATTGACTGATAACTCGCGCGCTCGTCTTCCATACAAATGTTTACATTCTGTAACTGTTTATTTGGAGTTATAATTAAATGGCCTGGGACGGTTTCCTCTATTTATACATATGGTTAAATACTAGTTACCATGCTAGAAAAAAGTAAAAATAAAGCCGCATGCCTGCCCAATCATTTGTGAACAAATTGTGGTCAGTAGGTTCCCATAGTAACAGTTCAGTATAGTCTGGTAAAATCTCTCTTACGCTTAGAACCCACAAACAAGGTTTATGCTCTTAGTTTTATTGACCAATTGTGATCAGTAAGATAACGTTTTGGAAAATCTCACTGAAAAATCCTACGATAGAGGTCCAGTGTATTGATCCATCAAAGGATTACTAACCTGAGCTTCCAGCGTACACTCATCAGGAACAGCAGCCAGCTTAGAAACAGAATTAGCAGTCACATTTACTGTCTTCACATCATCCATTGTCATATTCGCCAACGTAGAGCTCATTCTTGTGCGGATCTGAACACCAAACAACAAAATAAACCAAAAAAAGAATGTGAAAACTCAATACTAACCTCTTACTAACCGAGGGCGAGGGTCACCGTACTGCAAATTAAGAATGTTGGGACAGAACGGACCAAGCGCAGCAAGGTCCTTACAAAAAAACGACCGAGGCCCAATAATCACCAGAACGGCTAGAGCAAACAAGGCACTCAAAATATGCTTGTTTGTTGAATTTGCCAGCTTTCGTAGTTTTCCAACTCACCTTTTTGGACGCATCTTTAAATCCCGTTATGTAGGCAGCACGTGTAGACATGGCATTCAACAGCATCGACACGTTTAATATGTATTGATTGGTAAATTGTGAATAACTTTCCATCTCCAGGGTTCGCAACGTGCCGTTAATGGACATTTCCTCCAACAATTCTGCTATAATAACAGAGTCGTTCCCTTTAATGCGGCAGTTCTACAGGAAGGAAAAATGTCGTAGTTTAGATCTGCATATTCATCACGTGTAAAATAACTTTCATTAGTATAAATTTACCGTAGTCTATTGTGAATCCGTGAATTTGATTGGCTATATTATCGTTTTCTATCTGCTGTATAAAAAACAGTTACGCATCAGCGCACATCACGTTTGAACCTGATGTAACATAATGAAACAGTTCTTTTCTACGCGTTACTTGCAATTTTTCCTTTTTATGCAATGAGACTACGGTAAATTTATACTAAAACAATTGGACTACTCGCCCTCGTTTTCTACGAGCGATAGTCAACGAGGCGCAGCTGAGTTGACTATCTGCTCCTAGAAAACGAGGGCGAGTAGTCTAATTGTTAATTAGAAAACAGCCCTAGGAAAATACGTGCGCTGATTGGTTAAAATCGTGTTTCTATTAAACTATTAGATTATAAGCTTGAGATTTCTATCACGCATAAAAATCAAGAGCGAATAATCGAAATTTTTTAGTATAAATCTACTGGTCGTTCAAAACATTATTTAAATCCTCTTCACAGACATTTCGAAAACGCCAAGAAGCGGCCGTCATTTTGTTAACAAGCGCATACTGTTACCATACTCACTATCTGTCACAGAATAGATAGTGACTGGCGTAGCTAGTCCGCGAACGGCATACGTCATAGAATGCCAGTAAATTTATACTAAAACTCGATAAAAACACAGTACGTGTTTTCTATTTCTTACACGCAGTATTGTTGCGGCATAAGTAAAATTGCACCGGGCAAAGGATCGGAATTCAAGTTACTCCCGCCAACAAAATTCTGAAAATTAGCCCTATAATCTTACAGGTGTTTGAAACCGATCAAAGGTCTGTTCAATTATTCACCCAACAAGGTAAGCAGCAGTTGAAGTTGAGTCTGCGATCAGACATTCTTTTGTTCAGAAATGCATACCAACGAGACGAAAGGGTCAAGCCAAACTGGAATTGACTCTTTCGCCTCGTTAGCATGTAAAACCACTAATAACTACGATAACAGCTATTGACCGCAGTCTCTTTAGAAACTAAGCGCTTCGTAATATCCACAAATCTTATTATATTACCTGATAAAACAAAAAGAATGCTGGTGTTACTTTCTCTTAAAATCTAAGATGCTGGCTGAAATTCATCAGGACACTTGACGAAGCAGTTTTCAGTTCACCAAACTATCATTGTTTTCATCCTACATTCTTTATAACTATACTTTCAGGGAGGTAGGCCACCTATTCTTTCTCCTTCCTTCCAACCTAAGCATGTTGGGATGATTAGGTTCTTCTATCCATAGCAAGGAAGTGCATTACCTAGAATACAACACAAACATTCTACCATCACAATCGGCCATGCAAGGCAATGACTCTTGTTTCCTTGTGGACTTGGGAAATAACACAAGGACTCTGTACAAAGGATTCGATAATGTGAGTTGTGCCGACGAACTCAAGATAGCAAACGATACCAAAGTTCTACCTTCACTTAAACTTTACCATCCTGCTTCAGTACTGGAAGCAAATGAGATATGCTGTTAATCTTACAGCTATGAATTCCGTGTCCAACGATACAATTCGTCGCTGGTGATTATTCTTCCCCTTCCTTGCAAATACCCGGTTGTGCGAATACCTGATGCTGGGCGTACACTGGAAACTCGCATGAAGTACTCCGAGCGAGTACATATCTATCAATCGCGATGCACCATTGACTGTCTGGCGTCGAGAGAGACACAATTTCAGTGGAATCTCTTTTGGACCAATGGCACCATCTACGAAACTGATGATTTTGACAGAACTCTGTCAGTATTGATTATCCCACGGCAGACGTTGCCGTACGGAAATTTCAAGGTCACTCTCAATGTGAGTATGGTTGGGAACTGCCTCTTGTTTTCACTGTTTTGACTCTTACCTGGAAATCATGCCGTCACCTCTGGTTGCGGCAATCAACGGAGGTAATAGGTGGTTGCAGTCAGTGTCTGAGAAAGTAACAATCGATGCTTCTCCTTCCCACGATCCTGATTACGGAAGAGACGACAAACAGGGTCTTAAATACATTTGGTACTGCAAAACAGCAAATGAATCAGACTATGAACTTCCCTCTGTCCCGGATGAATATTCAAAAAAGGACCAATGATTCTACTGGTGCTGGGTGCTTCCGAAATGGAACCAGACGCTTGATGATTAATACGGAGGTGCTCGAAATCGAGCCAAACTTTTTGTGGGCAAACACTAGTTACATATTTAAAATTATTCATCACCAAGGATTCGAGAGAACCCGTGTTTCTTCTTGTTCGTATCGACCTTACATTTGACGTTATACCTACGATGGTTATAAAGTAAGTAGATAAATTACTGTATGGTAAGTACTCGCGCCGTGGGATGTGATTGATAGATGATTTCACTGGCATTTATGGACTATCTTTGTCTTTAATCCTGACTAATGCGGTGCGTGGCAACGTAATGGTAGTAAAATTAACCCTGACTCCGAATCATGGGTCGGGTTCGAGTTCTTGCAGGGTCACTGGGTTGTGTTCTTGTTCAAGACTAAATAATAGGGAGCTTAAACACGGGCGTTTTTGAGACGCGGACGGTAACCGGAAGTGAGCTGTTTTCACTTTTAACTTGCCCTCACACAACCACATTCACATTGCTAAGTATCTTTTCTCCGTTAGAAATGATTGGTATAAAAGTCTAGGAGACAATGCTTTCCCAGCACGCGAAATGTTCTCTTCCGGTTGCCGTCCGCGTCTCAAAAACTCCCTAATGTGTTTCTCCCTAGCAAGAAATATAAATGGATTATACCGAACGCTTTTGCAAACCTATCAACATTCTGGGGGGGGAGGGGAGGGGAGGGGGTCCCGTGATGGATTAGTATCCCATCCGGGGAACACCAACACTCGTAATAACCCTTACGGGCCACTTCAATATTAAGGTAGCTCTTTCGCCCTTCCTTACGTCGCTTGTTGCACAAAGCACTCTTAGAGCCTCTCATCGAGTTGTAATACAAGTTTGACTGCGATATTAATGTATTAGCGTAAATCTCCATGAACAAAATTTGGGTGGTAGGGAAGGAGTGATCAGCTGCCCCATTATCGGGAACGAGGGGGTAGGGGGGCATACGTTTTTTCAAGTAGCTCCATTTTGCAGAAACCGTAGTTATATGTGCCAGATGATGATGTTATATGAAATGACAAAAAGACTTGTCTTACTTTCCGCCGTAGGCGACCGTACGTACAACTCCCAGGAGAGGAGAATCCGTTTGCTAAGTTATCACTACAAGCTCAATGCAGGAATTGCACCTTGGAGATGATCAATACCATGTCAATTTCCTGGAGTTTGAGAGAAGTAGTAAGCGGAGTGAAAATTCCAGAATCAGATCTCCGATCTATGACGCGAACAGTCATCAACTCTGAGTTTCTCATTCTGAGAGCGAATAGCCTCAAAATTGGAACTCAATATGCCGTCAAAGTAAAGGGTTAGTATTGAAGGGATGGTTCTTACTTATCCTCTAAGCTGCATTCTCTCAGTAGCACACGGAGCGCCGAAGAAAGTGTGTAACTTCATTTTGATTGGCTTATTTTGGGTGTTTGGGCTTATTATCGGAAGGAATTTGCACTATTTCAAAAGTGCTCGTGTTTATGTTGTGAGGTCTGAAAGTTTCCTTTTAGGTGCGTATAAGAAGAATACCGGATGGTACAAGGCCGCTTTAGGCATACCTAACCCAACTATTTATTACTTGATTTGATTGCCCCAGGACGATTTGATAATGGAACACACGGAACATTTGGTTATGCTGAGTATATCTTCAACACGTCTCGTCCCCCCAGGGGTCCAGATTGTCGTGTAATTAAAGGTTATGGCGCACATAATATCTTGGAGTGTAACGGCTGGAAAAGCAACTCCAACTCAACAGCTTTAGTGTACGACTACTTCTACAAAACTTCGCTCAATGGCACTGAATACCTGATTCAGAACACCAGACATGCTAGGATCGGCAACATTCGGTTGCCGCCTGGCCTGGAGGAAAACAATTGCACGCTTTACATGAAGGCAGTGATCTCGGACAAGATGGGGAGCAGAAAAGAAGTCCCGTTTGAGCACCAGGTACGACTTGACAATGTTGCAAATGGATGAAATAGAAGAAGTGTAGGATAGGACAGTTTACACTTGAGTGCTTAGTTACGTGGCCATGAATGCAAGCGAGGCTGGAGGTGACATTGCTTTGATACAGACCTCTCTGCTTTTCTAATTTAAATACCCACTAGTTCGCATAAGAACAACTTGATTAACACAACAAAACAGTAAGGTCTGTATCGAATCAAGGTCACCTCCAGCCTCGCTGCCGTTCAAAGGCCAGGTCACAGAGCAGACAGCTGTAAAATTGTCTATTGGTTGTACTGACAGTGTTGATTATAGGTACTGCTTGTATGGATATAAGAACCTAATCATCCCAACATGCTTAGGTGGAAGGAAGGAGAAAGAATAGGTGGCCTACCTCCCTGAAAGTATAGTTATAAAGAATGTAGGATGAAAACAATGATAGTTTGGTGAACTGAAACTGCTTCGTCAAGTGTCCTGATGAATTTCAGCCAGCATCTTAGATTTTAAGAGAAAGTAACACCAGCATTCTTTTTGTTTTATCAGGTAATATAATAAGATTTGTGGATATTACGAAGCGCTTAGTTTCTAAAGAGACTGCGGTCAATAGCTGTTATCGTAGTTATTAGTGGTTTTACATGCTAACGAGGCGAAAGAGTCAATTCCAGTTTGGCTTGACCCTTTCGTCTCGTTGGTATGCATTTCTGAACAAAAGAATGTCTGATCGCAGACTCAACTTCAACTGCTGCTTACCTTGTTGGGTGAATAATTGAACAGACCTTTGATCGGTTTCAAACACCTGTAAGATTATAGGGCTAATTTTCAGAATTTTGTTGGCGGGAGTAACTTGAATTCCCGATCCTTTGCCCGGTGCAATTTTACTTATGCCGCAACAATACTGCGTGTAAGAAATAGAAAACACGTACTGTGTTTTTATCGAGTTTTAGTATAAATTTACTGGCATTCTATGACGTATGCCGTTCGCGGACTAGCTACGCCAGTCACTATCTATTCTGTGACAGATAGTGAGTATGGTAACAGTATGCGCTTGTTAACAAAATGACGGCCGCTTCTTGGCGTTTTCGAAATGTCTGTGAAGAGGATTTAAATAATGTTTTGAACGACCAGTAGATTTATACTAAAAAAATTTCGATTATTCGCTCTTGATTTTTATGCGTGATAGAAATCTCAAGCTTATAATCTAATAGTTTAATAGAAACACGATTTTAACCAATCAGCGCACGTATTTTCCTAGGGCTGTTTTCTAATTAACAATTAGACTACTCGCCCTCGTTTTCTAGGAGCAGATAGTCAACTCAGCTGCGCCTCGTTGACTATCGCTCGTAGAAAACGAGGGCGAGTAGTCCAATTGTTTTAGTATAAATTTACCGTAGTCTCATTGCATAAAAAGGAAAAATTGCAAGTAACGCGTAGAAAAGAACTGTTTCATTATGTTACATCAGGTTCAAACGTGATGTGCGCTGATGCGTAACTGTTTTTTATACAGCAGATAGAAAACGATAATATAGCCAATCAAATTCACGGATTCACAATAGACTACGGTAAATTTATACTAATGAAAGTTATTTTACACGTGATGAATATGCAGATCTAAACTACGACATTTTTCCTTCCTGTAGAACTGCCGCATTAAAGGGAACGACTCTGTTATTATAGCAGAATTGTTGGAGGAAATGTCCATTAACGGCACGTTGCGAACCCTGGAGATGGAAAGTTATTCACAATTTACCAATCAATACATATTAAACGTGTCGATGCTGTTGAATGCCATGTCTACACGTGCTGCCTACATAACGGGATTTAAAGATGCGTCCAAAAAGGTGAGTTGGAAAACTACGAAAGCTGGCAAATTCAACAAACAAGCATATTTTGAGTGCCTTGTTTGCTCTAGCCGTTCTGGTGATTATTGGGCCTCGGTCGTTTTTTTGTAAGGACCTTGCTGCGCTTGGTCCGTTCTGTCCCAACATTCTTAATTTGCAGTACGGTGACCCTCGCCCTCGGTTAGTAAGAGGTTAGTATTGAGTTTTCACATTCTTTTTTTGGTTTATTTTGTTGTTTGGTGTTCAGATCCGCACAAGAATGAGCTCTACGTTGGCGAATATGACAATGGATGATGTGAAGACAGTAAATGTGACTGCTAATTCTGTTTCTAAGCTGGCTGCTGTTCCTGATGAGTGTACGCTGGAAGCTCAGGTTAGTAATCCTTTGATGGATCAATACACTGGACCTCTATCGTAGGATTTTTCAGTGAGATTTTCCAAAACGTTATCTTACTGATCACAATTGGTCAATAAAACTAAGAGCATAAACCTTGTTTGTGGGTTCTAAGCGTAAGAGAGATTTTACCAGACTATACTGAACTGTTACTATGGGAACCTACTGACCACAATTTGTTCACAAATGATTGGGCAGGCATGCGGCTTTATTTTTACTTTTTTCTAGCATGGTAACTAGTATTTAACCATATGTATAAATAGAGGAAACCGTCCCAGGCCATTTAATTATAACTCCAAATAAACAGTTACAGAATGTAAACATTTGTATGGAAGACGAGCGCGCGAGTTATCAGTCAATCAGATTGCTGAACAGTAACTTTAGATTAAGATTTTGACTTAAGAAATAGGGAAAACTGAAAACATGCTGAGAAATGTTTTATTTCTTTATAAACTAAATCCCCAATGCACTAACTTATGAAATGAATGGCTTGACTCTTACAACATGAAACTGCGCATCTCACAGGATATCGTTACTATTTTTTTTGCTACAGTTACAGCTCAACACGACATTGGGAAATATGGTGTCCTTAATCGAAAATTTGTCCAACATCTCTGACTCCACGGACCTTTGGGGGACACTGAACACTGTATCTGAAGCACTGGGTTCAATGCTAAGAGTCGTGACTCATTTGATCGGCGACGAAAACCTTGGAAACGTTACTAACAGTTCAATAACCAATGATAATTACACTCCAACGGTGAGTAAGCGGCTTTGACGGCAGGCTTCGCTCGGAAGTACGAGTAGCACGAGTTAGAGATGAGAGCGAAGGCAACTCGAGTTTGAAAGGGGAGGAACATTTTAGTCTACCACAACTAGAGCGCAAGCTTACAAATGGGAGAAATTTTACGTTTAGTAAAGAAGATATTGTATTCATCGGGTCGGTCGCTAGTGGTGGAGGCTAGAAGAAACAAAGCCTTCTTTGTGTCTCAACGGAAATCTCTAAATCTTGCAAATAGTTTGAGTTTAACAGTTAAGGCGTTTAACTCAAACGTGAAAAGATCGCAAAGAACGAAATAATCAAAATATGTATAATCTTCATGTTGCTAGATCAAGTTATTTGTGTTAATCCACTCAAGTGATGATATTTTTAACGTTATGTATTTTTGTTTATTCAAAGGGTAAAGTTTTGATTGAAAACATTAATGAATATGTCAAGAAGCTGTCAGACGCATTCTTGTATCACACCCTTCCAAAAGAAGAACCCATTCAAGTGCGCTCCGAGACACTCTACTTCACGCTGAGCAAGGACTATCCCGAGGGTCTGGCGGGACGTGACCTGTATTGTGGTGATGGAGGCGTTAGTTTACCTGACAGCTTGGTGGACCTACATATGCTGAAGGAAGGAAATAAGACCGCTTTGATCGTGCTTGATGCTTTGGTAAAGTATAAAAATTAAATGACTTGAAAACGACTACTTGCTCCTTTTTAGACTACAGAAATGGCTGTTTTCTCTTTCGACCATCCAGAAATTTTGATTTGACGCTTGGTCAATAACCCATATATCTTGCCCACTCGGGTAGCCAATCATAGCGCAGGGTTCGGTTCATCTTGCCTCTCATGGATCTAGCCATATAATAAACCATGGTATCCCCATTATACCTGTTTCGAAAGTGCGATGGGGAACGCTAATCGAAAAAAAAAGAGATAACAATACTCAGAAAATAAAGCAATCGAATAACAAATCTCTTGATGTGAAGAATATATGAAATAATTCGTATTTGTACTGCGGTTGTAGATGAAAGTGAAGAATGATCATCACAGCTAATTTTCCAGTTTATGCAATTGGAAAGAAGAAGCCTGAAAAAATCACGGCGTCAACGAAGCGAATGTGTGGCTTCATAGCTCAGTTGGTAGAGCATCGCACCGGTATCGCGGAGGTCACGGGTTCGAATCCCGTTGAAGCCCTTATTTTTTCAGGCTTCTTCTTTCCAATTGCTTAAATTGGAAAATTAACTGCGATGATCATTCTTCACTCTCATGCGCATCTACAACCGCAGTTCAAATATGAATTATTTCATATATACTCCTCACCATTTCACTCCTCACAGGAGATATGAACTCAATAAATTGATCTCGCTCCCAATGTGTGGCTAGATAGCTCAGTTGGTAGAGCATCGCACCGGTATCGCGGAGGTCACGGGTTCGAATCCCATTGAAGCCGATTTTTTTTCAGGATTCTTCTTTCCAGTTACTTAAATTGGAAAATTAACTGCAATGATCATTCTTCAATTTCAACAAATCTCTTATTCAGTGGTTTGACAGATAATAACATTACAAGGCCAGGCATTTTACTTCATTGTGCGCGTCATCGGCGCTTGTTATCTCTTCCAAACAAACTAAAAACTGTGGGGAGGTCGAGGTTCGAGCCTCAGGCCAGACCAACACTCAGAGTCTTACAATAACTTCGGAGAGTGTGCTTCCTTTGTAATTATATCTGCAAATGGTTAGACGTTCAGGACTATAAACTGTAGGCCCCGTCTCCTTCATCTTTGGTGTTACATGGTTAGCAGGGCCGAGACGTTAACGAACCGACACACTTGTCGAAAAGAGTAGGGCACGTAGTTCCTGGTGTTGTGGTCTGGCCCTGTCACACGGGTTAGTGCTTCACATAGGGATAACCTCATTGCACCTTTCGCCCCCCAAAAAATTACTATGTGAATTTATTTGCTGTTATTTTCTTCAATAGGTCGCATCAACACCTTTCGTGCCATTGGCATGGAGCCAAAGTGCCAGTCGAGTCAACAGTCACTTGCTTTCAGTAGGAATACGGAACGCTTCCACTCAAGAGGAGTTGGAAGTTACAAACCTCACTAAACCACTGGTCTTGTGGATAAAGAAAGGCAACGACACCTTACAGACGAAAGGAGAAGTACAGTACACGAAAACTCTCAAACATAGTTTTGAAGTGAAGGACAATCGAAGTACTATTAACATCGATATACATGTGTTGGGAGTGATTACAGAATACCCATTACTTGTTGTGTATTTAAGGAAAGGGGAAGAACCTACCATGGATGGCGACGACAGAGATAAAGTGCGTGTTATTCCTCCGCTGCTTCATAAAAACAATGACAGCAGCTGGAAAAACTTTAGTACCAATGCTACCGACGTGTTGTTCTTTAGCAACAAGGAGTTCAACGGGACCGCCGCTGGGGAATATTTTGTTATTATCGAGTACAATGGAACCGTTAGTGGTGCTGAAGTCCCCAAAGAAAGCACGACTGTGGAGTACTTGCTCTCTGTATATACCTCTGAGTGTTTATACTGGAATGAGCAGAGTGAGGCATGGGTTGAAGATGGTTGTGTGGTAAGATACCTTCTCTAACTCATTCAAAAGGTTATAGCAAAATAAATCATAACTGTGATGGCGTTTGAAATGTGTCTTCCTTCACTCCTTAGTTTTAGATTGTATTTGAGAAGATACCTCAGACACTCAAGGCTGCGCTTATATAACATTTTAAATACTTTGAAGTTCGCCAAAAATGCTCCGTCGCGTCCAGCCTGCGAGTAAAAAACGTGGCTGCATTCGCAGGCTACGTACCTCGCGCCGTATTTTTGTTTCGTCGGTTTTTGACGGACGTATCATTTAACATCGACACACGCTCATTTCAATTTTTTTTTATTTGTTTCCACTTTGTATTTAAAAAGTACAGTCAGTCTCCGCCCACAATTTTAGAACACAGTGAGCCTTTTTGTGAAAAGCGATGAGAGAGGCAAGATCTAGCTGTCATAGCAGGCAATCAGTTCACGAAGCCTTTGTAACTATTGTACATAGATCCCTTTGGTTTCAATAACTCTTTGTCATAACCTGATACCATGATCAATCGACAGTTTGTTCATGTTTCCAGGTGGGACCGCGGTCCAACTCAACGCACACTCAATGCCTGTGTACCCATATGTCGTCATTCGCGAGCAGCTTCTTTTCTCCTCCAAACAAGATTGACTGGAGTAAAGTGAATCTGACAGAGCTGTTTAACAATCCCACTGTCACCATCATCGTCTGCTCTATCTTTCTCCTGTATTTTCTGCTACTGGTATGGGCCCGACGTAAAGACAAGAGCGATTTTCAGTTGGTACGATTTGTTTCATTTTATTTTCATTATTTGTTTATCCGAGTTATTTTACAGTGATTTGATACTGAGTGAGCAGGGATAGGAACCTGTATGATTACTGTGTCAGAACTGTACATCGCTCTCTGAACAATCTGGCATTTTCTCACTAGTAGCTTCTTCAAGGAAAGATATACGAACTTTCTGTGTTTCCATAGGGGATATCAAAACTGACAAGATTGCATGGTCCGTAAGCAGTTTCGAGTTCTCTCAAACGTCTGTAAATGGTTTCTTTAGAAAGTACAATCTCGTTCCCAGAGCCTCGTTCTCCTTGACCAGCGGTCGGAAAACGAGAGCTCTGGGAGCAACCATTTTGAAATAACAAAGGAAATAACCGAATTCTGCCCATCCGGTTTCACGCAGTCTGCATCTATGGCGCATGCTTGAAATGGTTGCTCCCAGAGCTCTGGACTCCTGCCGCAAGCCAGAAGGATCGTGGGCTCTGGGTACGAGAATGTAGAAAGTAGACTGAAAACGAATGTACTCTGTGTAATGGGCCCTTTGCAGTTTACGATCACATGGTACAAAAACCGCCATGCTGGAGAGCAAACTGCCCACTGGGACCTCCAGAACAAAGCAACTTAACTAAATATTCTTTTGTTTTGGAGGTCCCAGTGGGCAGTTTGCTCTCCAGCATGGCGGTTTTTGTACCATGTGATCGTAAACTGCAAAGGGCCCATTTATGAATCGAACCCGTGAAACCAATTTGTTCCCACGCATCAAGTAATCACAATATGATGATTGGCTCCGAACTGAACATATCACGCATAATCTGGTATATTTCATACTAACATATTAAAGTACTTATTTTAGTCAGTGAGCTAATAAGATATTGTAATGGTTAGACAATAAATTTCAGGCATCAATATAAATCATCTCATAACTGAAGTTTATGTTTCATTCTTTTCAACAGGCGGGTGTTACTCCTCTGCCGTCCAATGATCCAAGAGATCTCTTTGGTTACGAGATCACGGTTTTCACTGGCTTTGACAGTCATGCGGGAACCACAGCCGACGTCTCCATTGTGTTGACGGGAAGACTAGAACAAACGCAGTCACGTCATCTGCGGGACGTGGAGACAACGCGTAAAAAATTCCAAACAGGAAGCATAGATTACTTTCTTTTAACCGTCCCTCGCCCACTTGGAACAATTCAAAGCGTAAGAATCTGGCACAACAACGCCGGGTCCAACCCGTCGTGGTTCCTTGCCCGTGTGCTCGTTCGTGATCTACAAACAAACAAGACGGTGTGGTTTGTCTGTGATCGGTGGCTTGCCGTGGAGGAAGATGATGGACAGATTGATCGAACACTTTACCCTGCCTCTAAAACGGAATTGGCCAAGTTTAACTTCCTCTTCAGTACCGAGGTGCGCAAGAATCTCAGTGATGGACACTTGTGGTATTCTGTTCTGCATTGTCCTCTAAGAAGCTCGTTCACACGCGTTCAACGCCTGTCCTGCTGTTTGTCGATACTCATGTGCAGCATGCTGGCAAACGCCATGTTTTATAAGGACGGAGAAAATGGTGAATCTGATTCTGGAGTTGAAGTCAAGATTGGACCTATCAGACTCTCCACTACGCAGATCGGGATTGGGATCATGTCAAGCCTGGTGGTCCTCCCGGTAAACTTGCTCATTATAAACATCTTCCGAAAAGCCCGTGCCAAAGATGCGCCTAGGTCAGAAATGTCCCCGAGTGAGGGTCAACAGAAAGCCTATAATTACTATGCGTATGACGACGATAGTGGTGAAGATGACAATGTAGCCGATGAAGAAAAAGAGGGAGGGGGGAAGACAGATGAAAAGAAGAACGGGAAACACGAAAAGAAAGCATTGACTCTTCCTCGGTTTACAATCTACATCGCTTATGTGCTGATTTTCCTGGCATCCACGACGTCCGCTGCGTTCACGATCTTCTACTCATTGACATTCGGTGAGGCAAAGTCCCAGAGATGGGTGTCAAGTATGATGATCTCCTTCTGGCAAGACGTCATTATATCTCAACCACTCAAGGTCATGATCTTTGCCGTACTCTTTGCGCTCATAGTCAAAGACCCAGAAAAGGCCCTTAAAGATGCCGGAAAACAAACCACAGAGCTCGGAAAGGACGAGGAATGGATTCACGATCCTTATAGCGACCATCGGGATGGTTTCGATTTTAAACCATCTGGCGAGATTCCCAGACCTCCAGGCGTAGAGCAGCTGCATCTCGCAAGGCAACAACGGCAGAAGGAAAAGCAAATGAAGGCCATACTCAAGGAGATGTCCCTATATTTTGCATTTATCATTGTTATGTGTGTTGTGGCGTATGGAAGTCGGGATAATCAAGCTTACGCTGTCACCAAATCACTCAAGGATCTCTTTAGCGAGAGCACATACACTTCACTGGTACCCTTTGACACGGTAATTACAGCAAGTATTCAGCTTAATTCGAGGTGAAGCCTTTTTATCCGTTTGGAAAATACTGGTCAGGTGCAAAACATTTCACGCGAAAGTACGGGTCACTTGCACGTTTATCTTTTTTAAAAGTATACTTTACTTATTACCATTTAAACTTTTTGCACCAGGGCTTTTCCAAGTTGATGTAAAAGGCAACTCGAGAAAGGTCAATTATGTTGTTGTTGTTCAGTATTTTTTGAACTTCCAGAGAGAAAGTAGCTCTGGAGAAAGAGTAAGAAAAAATAAGTTTCCTCAACAGGATTCTGTCCCGCGACCTTCAGATAACCCCATCTGAATTCTCACCACTTCACCAGCCTGCAACTGACGTAGTTAGGAATGAATGAATTCTGTTCGTGAAGAACTTTGTGCGGTGTCACGCAACATACAAACTTCTTATATCTTTTTCTCCAGCATTGTGATATGTATTATATGAATATGTCGTCTTACAGAGCCTCTGTTTCTTTTTATTCTTAACTTTCCAGACTAGTGAAGCATCAAAGTTCTGGCATTGGATTGAGGATTCTTTTGTCCCCACCCTACAGCCCCAATACTGGTATGGCCCGTTCATTGACTCGCATGAGGAAGATTTGTGGTCAGAGGAGAATGTACAAAAGAAAAGCCGATCTGGAGGGGGACGTAAATTAAAATCCAAAAAGAAAGGTGGTGGCTCGTACTTAAATGATGTTGTTGTGTCCTTTGAATCACTGGAGCGGTTCCCCGAGGGTTTCACCGCCGACCGAGGAATGTTTTATGTCGTCGGTTTGGCTCGGTTGCGTCAGTTGAGAATAAAAAAAGGTAGTTTCAGTTTCGAAATAATAGATAGTTACCTTGTGCCTCTGTTTGAAAACGAGTCTTCTTGCAAAGCCTTCCATATGAAAATGACTTTGATTTGCATGAAAATGAAACTCTTAGCGGAACTCATTTTCATTTTGACTCATTTTGATACAGAGGCAAAGGGCAACTCAGAAATGTCCCAATGGTAATTAATAGTCGTTCGCGGAAGACTTGGTCATTTTTCGTTGTTTTTTAGGACGCCTGAGAAATGTAAGCAATTTACAGCGCACAACGCGCGGCAGTTCTGTTCATGAAGGCGTCTGTTTGATTACATTATCTTTGCCGTTGTTGTGGTGGTTTGCTTAAGCGATGGCAATCATCACCCAAGGAATGTTGTGATGTTCCACAAAATTTCCAGATCCAACACAGAAGGAATGCTTGGTTATTATTAAGGGAATTCGTGTTTTGATGCTGGAGCTGAAACGGTTATATTTTCGAGCACTCGGACGATTTACATGTAAACTATGTCAGACCTTAAGGAAGATCAAAGGGCAATCACAATGATCACTTTAAACCAAACCTTTCGTTACATCACGGAGCTAAGGATGAACTAATTAAAATGTTATTCCTGTTGTGGCCGCCATTTTGCAGGGTCCTGCATAGTTCCTATATATCTGGTTGACTTAATTCCAACATGCACAGCCTATTACTCATGGGAAGACGAGGAAGAAGGCGCTTTTCGCCCTGGTTGGGATCCAATGGAGGTCAGTGTCGCTGAAAAACTTCCGGATAACCCTTGGATTTGGCAGAGCGCCTTGAAATTAAATGGAACGCCTTTCTGGGGAATATTCGCTTCTTACTGGGGAGGGGGTAAGTGATTGAACTTTAGAGGACTAACTTGTAGATGTTAGAAATACGACAATCTTTCGCGCGTTTGCAAAGCAGATGTAAACCCTTGCAGAAGTTTTTCAATGACTTTTTTGGCATGTGATAAGATCATTTATTTAGCAGGTCGCTCTTACAAAGAGTCGACACTACAACTAGGAGAAGGGAGATACCGTCTGAAAGCGAGAAAACGGGAATTTAGGAGGCGAGAAATAGTCATGCCACAAAAAGTGAAATAAGTAAAAAGCCACGAACGATTTGGGAGAAACGTCACCAGTAACGTTTTCGAGTGTAGCGTGTAGCGTTATTTTGCTATCATTTATTGTCAAGTGTTTTAGGGAGGGCAGGTTGGAAGACAGCCTCCCCCCTCGTTTTGACACTAATAAATAAAAAAAAGAAAGAAACAGATTGATTGATGGAGAATGGATAAACGTCCTATTTAACTTAAAATTTCTCGTTCTTATTCTTGAAAAGCCGTTTCCTCTGCATGATCTACATGTCTGACTTAGCTGATATTTTAAGGAAAACAAGCTTCTGATCACTGAAAGCAAAGCGTTACAAAGCAGCTGTTTACTTGCAGGTTTTGTATACAATCTTGACTCCGCACGGTTAACTTCAATGAAGAAAATACAAGATCTGCAATTCTACGACTGGATCGACCGCTACACTCGGGCCATTTTTGCAGAGTTCACGGTCTACAACGCGCAAACCAATTTCTTCGGTGTGGTGACCATGCTGACAGAAATCCTCCCAACTGGGGGATACCACCAATATCCCAAGGTAAATACCATCCGGTTATACCGCTATACCGGGCCGGAACAACTAGTAGTGATGGCATTCGAGTTTGTTTTCTTCGCTTTCCTCTGCGTGTACGTTTACAGCGAGGCCAAGCAGCTGTTTGTTTTGGGCAAGAAGTACTTCGGAGACCCTTGGAACTACATCGAGATTCTCGTCATTTGCTCTTCCTTCTCTGCCATTTTCCTGTACCTTGCAGAGTTAGGCTTTACCAAGCTTGCTATCGGACGGATGCGAGCAAATCCCGAGGCCTTTATTAGCTTTGATTATATCATATTTCTAAATGAAGCGTACATGGGCACTTTAGGCTTTGCAGTTTTTTGTGCCTTCCTCAAGTTTCTCAAGCTTCTTCGCTTCAATCGGCGAATGTCCATGTTGGCTCAGACGGTCAAAATCAGCTGCGGGCCACTGTTTTCATTTTTCTTTATGTTTCTGCTGTTCTTCATGGCGTATACTCAGGCAGCGTTCCTTCTGTTTGGTCCGGTCAACGAGAATTACGCTTCTTTTGTCGTGGCAGCAGAAACCATGCTCTCAATGACTCTGGGAGGGTTTGACTTCATAGGGCTGCAGGACGCCAACAGACTCGTCGGACCTATCTTTTTTATATCCTACATGGTTTTCATTTTCCTCGTCCTCGTGAACGTATTCGTGTCCATTGTGAACGACTCGTTCGCCGAGGTGAGCAGCGATGTTGCCAAACAGACCAACGAACATGAGGTTGTTGACTACATTGTGTATTGCGTGAAGGAACAGATAGGTAGTTATGTCAGCCCGCCGTTCAAGCCGCTGTACAAACCGAGTCTGACGGACTTTGAACGGGCAGTTGTGGACATCGAGAACCGCGCCGAGAATATTGTATTTGCCGTGGACAATTTGAGCCTGGAAGAGCAGCGCCGGGCAAACTGGTTCAAGATTGAAAAGATGAACGAGAAGAAAGAGATGTTAATCCGCTTACTGCTGCATTCAAACGAAGATTTTGACGAGGATGACTTTGCCAACGCAATCCCGCTTATGGCGAAATTCTTGTCTGAGCACACCCATGAGGACCTGACACGCACTCTCCGGCAGAAGAACACCGAACGAAGTCTGTCTCAGTTCGACCTGAGTTCCCTCTTTACAGACGACAGCTTCGACGAAGGGATGTACGAAGACATCGACACTGAAGATAGTTCAACACCTAGCTTGTTTGACTTTGAACCGTCAAGATACTGTAACCTCGACGTACCCAGCAGGTTTCGATACTTGCGCTCGATTGAAGAGGGGACTGAACCGAGCAATTGTGGAGACAATGAAACAAGTTCTCACTGCCAATGCGACGACATAGCAATTTCCATAGAAATACTCGACGAGGCTGAAGCAGAGGATAAGTCAAGTCAGTTGTCCATACATTTTTAAAATCGATAGATATGTTGATTCAATATCTATCTATTCCGAAATGCTACTGAAGGAAAACTTTAAACGTTTATCTTTAAAATCATTTCATCCACACTCTGCCGATAACACAGATATGAGTATAGTATTCAGAAATTCCTTCATCAGCCCTAACGAAACATTTTGTTGTAGCGAGCAGGATAACAGAAGTAATAGACAGTGATTAAGAGAGATGCATTTGCTATTAGGGAAGACTTAGTGTCAGAACCCCAGGGCGAAGTGTAAGTAATTTAGGTGTCCTCAATTAGCGCACGTTGTACGCTAGATATTTTTTGACACGTTAATAAAGTTCTTATCTTATCTTATCTTATGTATGCGGCAAATAATTTACTATAGCCTATGAAATTGCTGGCTGTCACCACACTGTGACGGGACTGCCCTATCTGTAATTCCTACTTTTAATTTAAACAACAATGTAATAACAACATAACGATGAAAATATTCTGAGTAAGCTAAAGTAGCATATGTATGTCTTAAGCTGTGGTACACCTGTCCAGTCTAGAGGGTATGAGAGGAAAACATCGGTTTGTCTAGGCCTCTCTAGTGTCAAAACCCTGGGTACGTTCAGTTGTAGCGTAACTATCAAGGGTTGCTATTATGCACACAACTGTGTTGGATGTTTTCTTTGGAATTAGTGTTTGTCCTTAACCATTTACTCTCTACTGAATTGTACAGTGTTGTTAGCCACTGGAGAATGTTAGCAAGTCGTCCATATCTGGTATTTTGTTGATAAAAACTACAATCTGTTGTGTCCACTGGATTTTTGTTACTTACAGTTTAGTTATGTGGGGTCGTTTCTTTGCGGGTGTCGCTCAGTTGCGTAGCATTTCTTAGAGGACTGGAGAATTACAAATATATCTTGATACGCACAAATTAATTGTTTGAAATAATACATAATTCAGCAACAACGCAAGGCAAGTGAGGTGGCTGTTTTTTCATTATAAATATATGCTTACAGCACAAAACCATCCGTTAATAAATTATCATATTTAAAAAATATACTCTGGATTAATTTTAAGTAAAATAAAATCAGTAAGATAAATACTAGTTTTGTAGAATTGTACAGAGTTTCATTAAAACAAGTGCTTCAGCTGTGAAACTGTCTTTGATGTGAAGTTTTTCGTGGTATTTCCATTACCGATCGAACATTGCTTGAAGGTTGATAGCTCTGAAACCGGTAAAAGTAAACCTGCTTAGCTGGTTTCGTTCTCTGTCCCATACCCCATAGCCGAAGCAACGGCCGCCGCGACCTTTCCGCTACTCTGTTCATCTCCGTCTTTCTACGACACAAAGAAAATAAATGAACGCACTTAGCGACTATCTCTACCACCTTAGATAATAGAACACACAAAAAACAGACGATGGCAAGAACCCTTTGGATTGAGAAAGACTTACGATGGCGAGAATGACAATGATGGATTACAATATGGACA
>JAHPZR010010657.1:0-14416 GCA_019787425.1 Platygyra sinensis | reverse complement strand
GCGTACAATGCAGGTGAGATGTCAATATCTCAACGTCGAGGCGTAATTACTTTGGTTCCCAAGGAGGACTCTGATCTTGAATTACTTAATAACTGGCGCCCAATAACATTATTAAATTTAGATTATAAAATTGTTTCCAAAATAATTGCCAGAAGAATAGAAAAAGTCCTTCCGCTCCTTGTTTGTTCAGATCAATCAGGATTTGTAAAGGGACGGTATATGGGCCAAAATATTAGATTAATCAACGATATTTTGGAACAAACAAAACTTCAAGATATCCCAGGTATTCTCCTGCAACTTGACTTCCAAAAGCCTTTGACACTATTGAATGGAAATTTATCCAAAACGCTATTGCTTTATTTAACTTTGGCGAATCCATCCAACACTGGATCTCAACTTTCTACTCTAATATCCAAAGTTCAGTTTTAAATAACGGGTTTAGTACAAATTACTTCGCACTTTCAAGGGGAGTTAGACAAGGATGCCCCTTGTCCCCTTTCCTTTTCGTCTTGGCAGTTGAGCTTTTAGCATGCAAAATTAGACAAGACAAGGAAATCCAGGGAATAAAAGTCTTTCAGAAGGAATTAAAAATAAGTCAGTTTGCAGATGACACTACCCTTCTTATCAACAACAGAAATTCCGTCAGCAGAGCACTCAATGTTTTAGACAACTTTGGCAACCTCTCAGGTCTGAGACTAAACTCGTCGAAAACCAAAGCTTTGTGGCTTGGACCTTGGAGGCATTGTAAGGACACACCCTTTGGATTCCAGTGGCCTGAAAAGCCTGTCCGAATACTTGGATCTTACGTATCTTACGATGTAAAACAAAATGAGAAACTTAATTTTGAGACAAAACTGAAGAAAATGCAAAGTATCTTTGATGTCTGGAATTGTCGAAATTTAACAATATTTGGGAGATGTCTTATAGCAAAAAGTCTAGGAATCGCCCAGCTGGTCCACACGATTTCAAACCTCAACATTTCAAAAGCCTATATCCAGACTGTCAATTCTGCTATTTTTAAGTTTATCTGGAAAAATAAAAAAGACAAAATCAAACGTAGAGTAATGATCTCTGATTATGACGAAGGTGGTCTACGCGCGCCCAGTATTGATATCATGGCAAAGTCGATGAAGTTGGCATGGATCCCAAGACTTTTATCGAAGGAGGAAAATTTTGTGGACTCCTGGAAGGCCATTCCCAACCACCTATTGGACAAATTTGGAGGGTTAAATTTTTTGTTAAGGTGCAACTACGATAAAAAGTTCCTTGCGAGGATTAATTTACCCCAGTTCTACAAAGAAATACTTCAGCATTTCCTGGAACTTAAGACATCCTACTACGAGTCCTTTTCCCATCAAGAATTTGTTTTGTTTAATAACAAAGATATATTGGTAGATGGATGCTCTATCTTCTACAAAACTTGGTTTGAGAAAGGCGTATATCTCATCCAAGATCTTTTAGACGCTGATGGTAAAGTTATGTCGTACGCAAAATTTACAGAGAAATATCTTTTAAGTTGCAATTTTCTGACGTATTTTCAAGTTATTTCAGCAATTCCAAAAAATTTCATAGAAAGTGCAAAAGTAACCTCTGTAGAAAAAACAGACTTCTTGTCAAAAAATGTTTTCCCACTTTCATCAGAAATCTGTATAAACCTCCTTAAAATGAAAAATAAAGACTTTTATAAACTACTAATAAACAAGGACAAAATCCAACTCAAGGCGAGCGCAAAATGGGCTCGAGATTTACAAGTAGATCATATCCCTTTAGAGTCATATTTTGGGGACATGAAAACCATTTGCAAGGATAACAAGTTGAGAGAATTTTATTTTAAACTTTTGCACAGAACACTAGTTACCAAAAAAGAGCTGTTTCTTTATGGAAAAGAAGACAATATGCTATGTACATTTTGTCAAATGAATGATTCAATAATCCACACTTTCCAAAATTGCTCTCTCACAAAACTATTTTTCTCAGAAGTTATCAAGTGGTTTAACTCCGAAAATGCCACCTCTCTAAGCTTCTCGCAGATGGAGACAATGTTTGGCAGAAAATTAAATAAAAAGAATGCTGAACAATACCCTGAAAGAAAGCTCAATTTCACTCTGTTGTTTGCAAAGTACTATTTGTACAACGCAAAGTTAACTCATGAGGAAATCTCCATGTTTGATTTCATTGCAAAATTAACGCATAAATATTCATTGGAAGGTTTTAAATGTGTAGCAGTGATGTGTAACACTGGCAAGTTTTTCTAAGTAGGATGTAGATGGGTTTAAGTAGATGTAAAATGGCCGTAAACTTTACAATATATGTATATATCTATAGATGTTATAACAATATCTATGCTAAACTATAATATGTACAAAAAAGTATTTTTTTAGGGATACGAACTGTGAATAGGCCAAACGTAATGCGGTAATCAGTGTAACTGTACTGTATTAAGAGTAGTACCATGTAGGTAATGTGTAAGTAGTAAGTGGAGTATAAGTGTAGTATGTAAATAGTGAAATGTGTGTCAGGATGTAAAGGTAATTTCAATTTAATAAAAAAAAAATAAAAAAAATAATAATAATAATAATCAATATTCCAGCAATAGTGAAATTTCAAGAGTAATGACATTTGGGATCAGGGTACAGTGCATGATAAGATCGTAGTCATTGCCATTGAATGTTCAAAACTTTGGGTAATCTTGGTTGTGCAAATCAGATGTACATGAAAAGATGGTGAATGGTAAATGCAAGACTTTTGAGAAGGCAAGACTAGCGTTCTTCTCTGTGAGCGCAAGACATTTTTGACTTCTTCTACTGCAAGACTGAGAATTCAAAGTGTTTAAATGTGAACTTGAGATATTTGGGTTCTATGATGTTCGGACGTTCATAATAAAGAAAAAAGAAAATCAAATAAATCAGTACTTCAAGACTTTCTTAGCCTTGCAAAAATTGAAACTGCGAGACAGCTTTGTGGAAAAAATGAGACTGCCTGACATACAAAACCACTAAAAGTGAGACTGTGTCTGTCACACCCTTAAAATTAATTTGACAGAAATTTTGTGAGATCAAGGACCATTCACCACCCATACAAAATAATTTTCACCTTGGAAACACAAAACCACACTGAAAACAAGTCTTATACAACCTTATTATCATCAGCCGACTATGGCCAGCAACAATGCTTTAACAGCTGAGTAAACGCGAGGTAGTCTGGAGCAGCTCATTTTATACTTGTCAATACATGCGCAATCCACCTCAAAAAATATATATCTCATTCAATTTTTTTTTTTTTTTGTTGGTTACTATAATACAGTCATGGGAGCAACTGCAGAATACCTGCTTATGTACCGGTCAATTCCAAAACCGCCCATCCCCCCCCCCCCCCGGGAAAACCCGGGGCATTTGGCTTTTTTGAAAAATTTGTCAATTCCCCGCTATGGTTGCCAGTTTAGACAGTCAAACGCCCCACCCATTAGAGCTTCAAAGAGGGTCAAAATCCCGACCCTCCAGGCATGTTAAGCAACTGTGGAAACAAGTTCTGCAAAATTTTCAGTCACTACGAATTTCTTGTTCGGCTTGTCTTCGCTCCCACACTTTACAACAAAGGCATATTCCATGATATAACTACATAAAACGACAACAACAGAAAAACCCACGTGGAATCAAACAAGAGCAATGACTCGTTGAACGCGGCTCACGTGCTGAATCAAAGAATTGCAAAATCCTTTGCTTCCGACGCTGACAAATATTTGAAACGAAAGTTAATGCCCTGCCGGGCGGCCTCATTTTGGGTCAACATTCCCTACTATACGGAGTGTACCACAAGTCAAATGCCCGGGGATTGCCCGGGGGGTGATGGGCAGTTTTTGAATTGACTGGTACATTTAGAAAACAATGTATGTCAATGAGATGCCAAATAGTGGCGGGGTATTCTGCAGTCCAAGTGTACATATGTACTTAATGCTTGACTTATAACTGCTTTTTTCAAAATCGTCTGAACAAACATTTATTATCCTGGGCAAATAAGCTGCATCAAGTAAAAACTTTAAAGCTCAATTGACAAATTATTAAGCTGCTTTTGAGAGGAGAAGAGTGAAAATGGGCTCATCCTCATTGTAAGAACCTGTGACACTCTGACTCACCAATGAAGTAACACAGAGAAAACAAAGGAGTCAACATAATAGACCTTAACCCTAACATAGGTGTAAAGCAACGAAAACCCAGATGGCCTGGACCTCTTGACAACCCACAAAAACTTCACAGGCTTTTACACCGAGGTAACCGGGAAATGCAAGAGCTGTGGTGGGGCTCTGTCACGTTAATGACCCTTCTTGCTTCCCTAGTCTAGTCTCCCTTGAGTACTCAAATTCTTCTTACCGCAAGAGTTTCCTTAACAATTTTTATCCTTTGGCTAAGTTCCGCATCAAACGCTGAACCTGAGGTCGCCATGTTGGATTCGATTTCTGAGCCTGCACTGTCAGCTAGTGAGCGGTCGTTATCAACAAGATTTCCTAAGTACTTCATGTATCGAATTATTATAGTGTATTTAAAAACTATTATAAGGGATAAATACACTATACTATGTTCTAAATACACTATGATAAGGGATACATGAAGTACTTACCCAAGATTTGAACAAAATGGCGGCAAGTCACGATGGATTGCTCCGGGTTTCTTCCTCTCCTGGACAGTTGCAGATGTCCTGCACAAGCGATTTCATTGCATTGCCTTTAACAAAAACTATTGTAGGTGTTTGGTGGCTTGGAGACTTGACTAGAAAGGTATGCTGTATTCCACAGAAAGTAGTAGAATTTTGGTACATAATATTTTTGGATAAGTCTGACCGTACAGTGTACACCAAACGTATACCAAGCTGAAGCATTATAAGCTGATCTTTACTTACTTCTGCCTGGATTTAGCCTGGAATATTGATAGCACGATTATATTTATTTATAAATGTTTTTGTGGGAATAGATTTGTGGGAAAGCAGTGTTCGTATCTTTGCAGAAGATCGGTTAAACTATTTTTATTGAAATGTTCTCTAATGCAAATTAGTTTCTTGTTGTTAAATTTTTACATTTTGGTGAGCGCTTGAATACTGTTGTCATCCTTCGTGTATTTCTATAAATGGCCTTATGATGTGTTACAAATGGTTGCTATGGTAACAGAACCCTTACACGAATTTGAAGTTATTTAGTGGCCTAGTTTGTGAAGATATGCAGACCTAATTGTTGGTGTGCTGGACTTAAGATCAGGTAGTATGGGCTTGTGCCCTATCCAGGGTCATTGTGATATATGAGTTATTGACGAGCCACACCAAATGTGAGATCAAGATGGCTGGATATTGGCCAAGTTCTTTTTTTTTGCGTGTTTATGGATCAAGACAGAGTCAAGGTCCATAAACTCACAAAGGAACAAAGCTATTATCCAGCCATCTTCGCCGAACAAGCTTGCTCAATAAAAAATTTTATTACATGGCTTTTGTGGAAATTTTTTTTACGGGACATGGTGGGTAGTCCTGAGCAGGCAAGACAGCTCCATCTTGCCCGCTCACAGAGCTAGCCATACAATACCATGTGTTCTTGGGCAAGGCACTTTTATTACTCTCACAGTGCCTCTCTCTTTTCTGGTGTATAAATGGGTGCCAGCAATTAACGCTGGCCCAGATAATCCTGTGATGGACTAGTATCTCATCTTGGGGGACAAGAAATACTCCTGGTCAGTTACTGCTACAGAAACCAGGATAAACTGTGCCTTACCTCCATTCAAGCTTAGATTTAGGGAGTCTTAAAAAGACTCTTAGTATCTTTTTTATCTTTTTTAGTATTTTTATTTATCATTTTCATTACTTTTTCTTTTTATTATTATTGTTACTATTTTTATTTTGTGGACTATTCCTGTAAAGTAGCTAGTTAGCTAAGTGTTTGGTCACGTTAATAAACTTAATACTTACTTACTTACTTAACCCCATGCCTATTTGGTATTCTAAATAGATTCTACAGAATATTAACCCTGAGTCTAGTACAAACTACTCACCATAATGTTATTTCATTTTTTCATATTTGCTTTTCAGCCCTTACAATTATCTGGTCATACTAAAGTCATAAGTGCTGCTTGTTTTGGACAGAAGGATAGACCACTTCTTCTGTGCACAGCTTCCGAAGACTTTATTTACATATGGAACATAGACAAGATTTTAGCTGTTGACAACATCAGTAAGATTATTAACTACTGGCAATTTCTTAATTCCTAGAATAAAGAAAATTATAGATTTACATTTACATAATATGAAGATTTAGCCAAGCCTAAAAGCGGAGCTTGCGGGCCAGGTATTTCAAAGCCTAATTAATAGTTAATTAAGCTTACCCAGGATTAGCAAGACAAATTAAAGCAGTGAACAGCATTTGTATACAAGAAAAAATTTATATTTTGGATAACTTTTAATCCTGGATTAGTGTTAACCAGTTATCAAACAACCTGGCCTGATTACAACAAGAGCTAACAATCCAAATGAAAACTTGGTCAGCGGTGAACTTCAAAAAAACATGCCAATGAGCTGTAAACTTGAGCTCACAATATGATCACATGATACTGGTCAATAGATACCTTGTTTTGGCAGATGTCAACCGACCATAACATGGATGACCAATATTTAAGCAGGACTCTTTAAGGCTGCATGCCTCTGTCATCCTTTAGCTGGAGTATGGAGTGTGGCCACCGTCTTGTGCGACTCCATCGTCACCATTGCAGTCACCATTGTGTGTACATGCCCACAAGCATTATAGTACTAGCCACGATAACCATAAGAAAATCAATTCATGGGTTTCTTTTTCTTTCCTACATGAGTATGGTGTTACTCTGTTATTATAGTTTAATTAGTAATAATGCAATATCGATATCTGACTTTTGTTTGATCTGTAGCTAGTGACCACAGCAGTGGAATACCTGTCGGTAAAGACTTGGGACAAGTACAGCACCTTAGCTTCAGTCTGACAGACAGGCTGATCACTGCATGCATTGGGAAAGAAATATGGGTCTTGAACATCCAGGTGAGCTGTTACAGAAATATCTGTGGTGTTACAAGTAGATCATACATGATTCTTGGTCCTATAACCCTCCTGCGGGAGAGATAGAAATGCATCTACGTATTTTCACCTTTCTCTCCTCCTCAGACTGGGTGGCCTCATGGTTAGTGCGCTTGACTCTGGAGCGAGTGGTCCAGGTTCGAGCCTGGTTGGGGACATTGTATTGTGTTCTTGGGCAAGACACTTTACTCTCACGGTGCCTCTCTCCACCCAGGTGTATAAATGAGTACATTGTTGGGGAAACCTAGAAAATTGCTGGGGAGTGACCTGGGATGGACTAGCATCCTGTCAAGGGGAAGTAGAAATACTTCTAGCCAGTTCATGCTACGGAAACTGGGATAAGCTCTGGCAGCTATGAGCCAGTCATGGCTCCAAGGCTTCACTTTTTTTCACACACTCCTCCTCTGCCTTTCTAATCAACAAACAGTAAGCATGTTTGTAAACTAGATTCTTAGAGTAAAAATGTTTTTATTAAATGTTTTTACAGACAAGTAAACTGGACACCTTGCTGGAAGGCCACACTAGTCTTGTGACATGCGCAAAGTTTTGTCCAAAGAATGAGTCAATAATTGTGTCTATAAGCGAAGACAGAACTTTCAAGGTACTTACTGTAGAATTACCTTTTGATGTAGTTGTTTTTGATAATTTTAGTGCTACAGTCATAATAACATCATGTAATGTATACATTGTAACCGGAACCAACAGTGAAAAACACTGAATTATGAATTATGCTAAAACTGACAGTCTGACAGTTCAGGAAATTAGTTTTGATGTTGGCATACAGTATTGAGTAATGTTGAATATGCGTATCAGCATACTCTCCGATTTGCTGGATAGAGAAAGGACTCTACATGAATGATTAAGCCCCCACATATTTTGCATTTGACAAAGGAGAACGCCTTCATAGTGCGGTCGGACTTCGAGAATTTTGGAGCGTTCATCGACACGGATTTGCCCCCCCGAAGAAATGTCCTGACTTCAAATGTCCTGACTTCCTACTTTGAAAGATTTGGTCCCAATTTTTTGAGCAAATATACATTTCGCTGATGGTGACGGTTACAATGTATACATTACATGATGTTATTATGACTGTAGCACTAAAATTATCAAAAACAACTACATCAAAAGGTAATTCTACAGTAAGTACCTTGAAAGTTCTGTCTTCGCTTATAGACACAATTATTGACTCATTCTTTGGACAAAACTTTGCGCATGTCACAAGACTAGTGTGGCCTTCCAGCAAGGTGTCCAGTTTACTTGTCTGTAAAAACATTTAATAAAAACATTTTTACTCTAAGAATCTAGTTTACAAAAACATGCTTACTGTTTGTTGATTAGAAAGGCAGAGGAGGAGTGTGTGAAAAAAAGTGAAGCCTTGGAGCCATGACTGGCTCATAGCTGCCAGAGCTTATCCCAGTTTCCGTAGCATGAACTGGCTAGAAGTATTTCTACTTCCCCTTGACAGGATGCTAGTCCATCCCAGGTCACTCCCCAGCAATTTTCTAGGTTTCCCCAACAATGTACTCATTTATACACCTGGGTGGAGAGAGGCACCGTGAGAGTAAAGTGTCTTGCCCAAGAACACAATACAATGTCCCCAACCAGGCTCGAACCTGGACCACTCGCTCCAGAGTCAAGCGCACTAACCATGAGGCCACCCAGTCTGAGGAGGAGAGAAAGGTGAAATACGTAGATGCATTTCTATCTCTCCCGCAGGAGGGTTATAGGACCAAGAATCATGTATGATCTACTTGTAACACCACAGATATTTCTGTAACAGCTCACCTGGATGTTCAAGACCCATATTTCTTTCCCAATGCATGCAGTGATCAGCCTGTCTGTCAGACTGAAGCTAAGGTGCTGTACTTGTCCCAAGTCTTTACCGACAGGTATTCCACTGCTGTGGTCACTAGCTACAGATCAAACAAAAGTCAGATATCGATATTGCATTATTACTAATTAAACTATAATAACAGAGTAACACCATACTCATGTAGGAAAGAAAAAGAAACCCATGAATTGATTTTCTTATGGTTATCGTGGCTAGTACTATAATGCTTGTGGGCATGTACACACAATGGTGACTGCAATGGTGACGATGGAGTCGCACAAGACGGTGGCCACACTCCATACTCCAGCTAAAGGATGACAGAGGCATGCAGCCTTAAAGAGTCCTGCTTAAATATTGGTCATCCATGTTATGGTCGGTTGACATCTGCCAAAACAAGGTATCTATTGACCAGTATCATGTGATCATATTGTGAGCTCAAGTTTACAGCTCATTGGCATGTTTTTTTGAAGTTCACCGCTGACCAAGTTTTCATTTGGATTGTTAGCTCTTGTTGTAATCAGGCCAGGTTGTTTGATAACTGGTTAACACTAATCCAGGATTAAAAGTTATCCAAAATATAAATTTTTTCTTGTATACAAATGCTGTTCACTGCTTTAATTTGTCTTGCTAATCCTGGGTAAGCTTAATTAACTATTAATTAGGCTTTGAAATACCTGGCCCGCAAGCTCCGCTTTTAGGCTTGGCTAAATCTTCATATTATGTAAATGTAAATCTATAATTTCTTTATTCTAGGAATTAAGAAATTGCCAGTAGTTAATAATCTTACTGATGTTGTCAACAGCTAAAATCTTGTCTATGTTCCATATGTAAATAAAGTCTTCGGAAGCTGTGCACAGAAAGAAGTGGTCTATCCTTCTGTCCAAAACAAGCAGCACTTATGACTTTAGTATGACCAGATAATTGTAAGGGCTGAAAAGCAAATATGAAAAATGAAATAACATTATGGTGAGTAGGTTTGTACTAGACTCAGGGTTAATATTCTGTAGAATCTATTAGAATACCAAATAGGCATGGGGTAAGTAAGTAAGTAAGTATTAAGTTTATTAACGTGACCCAAACACTTAGCTAACTAGCTACTTTACAGGAATAGTCACAAAATAAAAATAGTAACAATAATAATAAAAAGAAAAAGTAATGAAAATGATAAATAAAAATACTAAAAAAGATAAAAAAGATACTAAGAGTCTTTTTAAGACTCCCTAAACCTAAGCTTGAATGGAGGTAAGGCACAGTTTATCCTGGTTTCTGTAGCAGTAACTGACCAGGAGTATTTCTTGTCCCCCAAGATGGAGATGCTAGTCCATCACAGGATTATCTGGGCCAGCGTTAATTGCTGGCACCCATTTATACACCAGAAAAGAGAGAGGCACTGTGAGAGTAATAAAACGTGCCTTGCCCAAGAACACATGGTATTGTATGGCTAGCTCTGTGAGCGGGCAAGATGGAGCTGTCTTGCCTGCTCAGGACTACCCACCATGTCCCGTAAAAAAAATTTCCACAAAAGCCATGTAATAAAATTTTTTATTGAGCAAGCTTGTTCGGCGAAGATGGCTGGATAATAGCCTTGTTCCTTTGTGAGTTTATGGATCTTGACGCTGTCTTGATCCATAAACACGCAAAAAAAAAGAACTTGGCCAATATCCAGCTTCTTGATCTCACATTGGTCACAACAGTCTGGCTTCTGTCAACAACTCATATATCACAATGACCCTGGATAGGGCACACGCCCATACTACCTGCTCTTAAGTCCAGCACACCAACAATTAGGTCTGCATATCTTCACAACATAGGCCACTAAATAACTTCAAATTCGTGTAAGGGTTCTGTTACCATAGCAACCATTTGTAACACATCATAAGGCCATTTATAGAAATACACGAAGGATGACAACAGTATTCAAGCGCTCACCAAAATGTAAAAATTTAACAACAAGAAACTAATTTGCATTAGAGAACATTTCAATAAAAATAGTTTAACCGATCTTCTGCAAAGATACGAACACTGCTTTCCCGACAAATCTATTCCCACAAAAACATTTATAAATAAATTAATCGTGCTATCAATATTCCAGGCTAAATCCAGGCAGAAGTAAGTAAAGATCAGCTTATAATGCTTCAGCTTGGTATACGTTTGGTGTACACTGTACGGTCAGACTTATCCAAAAAATATTATGTACCAAAATTCTACTACTTTCTGTGGAATACAGCATACCTTTCTAGTCAAGTCTCCAAGCCACCAAACACCTACAATAGTTTTTGTTAAAGGCAATGCAATGAAATCGCTTGTGCAGGACATCTGCAACTGTCCAGGAGAGGAAGAAACCCGGAGCAATCCATCGTGACTTGCCGCCATTTTGTTCAAATCTTGGGTAAGTACTTCATGTATCCCTTATCATAGTGTATTTAGAACATAGTATAGTGTATTTATCCCTTATAATAGTTTTTAAATACACTATAATAATTCGATACATGAAGTACTTAGGAAATCTTGTTGATAACGACCGCTCACTAGCTGACAGTGCAGGCTCAGAAATCGAATCCAACATGGCGACCTCAGGTTCAGCGTTTGATGCGGAACTTAGCCAAAGGATAAAAATTGTTAAGGAAACTCTTGCGGTAAGAAGAATTTGAGTACTCAAGGGAGACTAGACTAGGGAAGCAAGAAGGGTCATTAACGTGACAGAGCCCCACCACAGCTCTTGCATTTCCCGGGTTTACCTCGGTGTAAAGCCTGTGAAGTTTTGTGGGTTGTCAAGAGGTCCAGGCCATCTGGGTTTTCGTTGCTTTACACCTATGTTAGGGTTAAGGTCTATTATGTTGACTCCTTTGTTTCTCTGTGTTACTTCATTGGTGAGTCAGAGTGTCACAGGTTCTTACAATGAGGATGAGCCCATTTTCCACTCTTCTCCTCTCAAAAGCAGCTTAATAATTTGTCAATTGAGCTTTAAGTTTTTACTTGATGCAAGCTTATTTGCCCAGGAATAATAAATGTTTGTTCAGACGATTTTGAAAAAAGCAGTTATAAGTCAAGCATTAAGTACATATGTACACTTGGACTGCAGAATACCCCGCCACTTATTTGGCATCTCATTGACATACATTGTTCTTCTAAATGTACCAGTCAATTCAAAAACTGCCCATCACCCCCCCGGGCAATCCCCGGGCATTTGACTTGTGGTACACTCCGTATAGTAGGGAATTTGACCCAAAATGAGGCCGCCCGGCAGGGCATTTAACTTTCGTTTCAAATATTTGTCAGCGGTCGGAAGCAAAAGGATTTTGCAATTCTTTTGATTCAGCACGTGAGCCGCGTTCAACGAGTCTTGCTCTTGTTGATTCCACGTGGGTTTTTCTGTTGTTGTCGTTTTATGTAGTTATATCATGGAATATGCCTTTGTTGTAAAGTGTGGAGCGAAGACAAGCCGAACAAGAAATTCGTAGTGACTGAAAATTTTGCAGAACTTGTTTCCACAGTTGCTTAACATGCCTGGAGGGTCGGGATTTTGACCCTCTTTGAAGCTCTAATGGGTGGGGCGTTTGACTGTCTAAACTGGCAACCATAGCGGGGAATTGACAAATTTTTCAAAAAAGCCAAATGCCCCGGGTTTTCCCGGGGGGGGGGGGGGATGGGCGGTTTTGGAATTGACCGGTACATAAGCAGGTATTCTGCAGTTGCTCCCATGACTGTATTATAGTAACCAACAAAAAAAAAAAAAAATTGAATGAGATATATATTTTTTGAGGTGGATTGCGCATGTATTGACAAGTATAAAATGAGCTGCTCCAGACTACCTCGCGTTTACTCAGCTGTTAAAGCATTGTTGCTGGCCATAGTCGGCTGATGATAATAAGGTTGTATAAGACTTGTTTTCAGTGTGGTTTTGTGTTTCCAAGGTGAAAATTATTTTGTATGGGTGGTGAATGGTCCTTGATCTCACAAAATTTCTGTCAAATTAATTTTAAGGGTGTGACAGACACAGTCTCACTTTTAGTGGTTTTGTATGTCAGGCAGTCTCATTTTTTCCACAAAGCTGTCTCGCAGTTTCAATTTTTGCAAGGCTAAGAAAGTCTTGAAGTACTGATTTATTTGATTTTCTTTTTTCTTTATTATGAACGTCCGAACATCATAGAACCCAAATATCTCAAGTTCACATTTAAACACTTTGAATTCTCAGTCTTGCAGTAGAAGAAGTCAAAAATGTCTTGCGCTCACAGAGAAGAACGCTAGTCTTGCCTCTCCAAAAGTCTTGCATTTACCATTCACCATCTTTTCATGTACATCTGATTTGCACAACCAAGATTACCCAAAGTTTTGAACATTCAATGGCAATGACTACGATCTTATCATGCACTGTACCCTGATCCCAAATGTCATTACTCTTGAAATTTCACTATTGCTGGAATATTGATTATTATTATTATTATTTTTTTTATTTTTTTTTTATTAAATTGAAATTACCTTTACATCCTGACACACATTTCACTATTTACATACTACACTTATACTCCACTTACTACTTACACATTACCTACATGGTACTACTCTTAATACAGTACAGTTACACTGATTACCGCATTACGTTTGGCCTATTCACAGTTCGTATCCCTAAAAAAATACTTTTTTGTACATATTATAGTTTTAGCATAGATATTGTTATAACATCTATAGATATATACATATCTTGTAAAGTTTACGGCCATTTTACATTTACTTAAACCCATCTACAACCTACTTAGAAAAACTTGCCAGTGTTACACATCACTGCTAACACATTTAAACCTTCCATGAATATTTATGCTGTTAATTTTGCAATGAAATCAAACATGGAGATTTCCTCATGAGTTAACTTTGCGTTGTATAAATAGTACTTTGCAAACAACAGAGTGAAATTGAGCTTTCTTTCAGGGTATTGTTCAGCATTCTTTTTATTTAATTTTCTGCCAAACATTGTCTCCATCTGCGAGAAGCTTAGAGAGGTGGCATTTTCGGAGTTAAACCACTTGATAACTTCTGAAAAAAATAGTTTTGTGCGAGAGCAATTTTGGAAAGTGTGGATTATTGGAATCATTCATTCGACAAAATGTACATAGCATATTATCTTCTTTTCCATAAAGAAACAGCTCTTTTTTGGTAACTAGTGTTCTGTGCAAAAGTTTAAAATAAAATCTCTCAACTTGTTATCCTTGCAAATGGTTTTCATGTCCCCAAAATATGACTCTAAAGGGATATGATCTACTTGTAAATCTCGAGCCCATTTTGCGCTCGCCTTGAGTTGGAATTTTCCTTGTTTATTAGTAGTTTATAAAAGTCTTTTTTTTCATTTTAAGGAGGTTTATACAGATTTCTGATGAAAGTGGGAAAACATTTTTTGACAAGAAGTCTGTTTTTTCTACAGAGGTTACTTTTGCACTTTCTATGAAATTTTTTGGAATTGCTGAAATAACTTGAAAATACGTCAGAAAAATGCAACTTAAAAGATATTTCTCTGT
>JAHPZR010010655.1:0-24886 GCA_019787425.1 Platygyra sinensis | reverse complement strand
CCTCGAAGTTGTAGGTAGCTCCTAGCTCTCTTTCATGTAAGGAAGCACTTTTACTGCGATTTGCTTTTTAGCTATTTCTTTTACTGAGATTCGCTTTTTCTCTCTTTGATTGGGGGAGTGGGGAAGGTGGGAGGTGGAAGGGGAGGGGAGAGGGTGTAGAGGAAAGCGGGAGGCCCTGAAAATCATGACATATCGTTACGGCTGGACCTGCTCAGCTCGTTGAAAGAATTTACAGACACTTTACCTTTGCACATTTTCCTTTAAAGTACTATTTTCCGCGGTTAGTTTCTTTGCCTCATCATCCTATATGGAACAGATAAGGACAAGTTAGAAGTTGTTGCTAGAAATGGAATGGTCGAGAAATAGCAAAGAATACCCTTTTGCGAAGAATCTAAAACACTACGTTTTCTATACATTTGCGGTGATTAGTTTGTCAGCTCAGTGATTGTGCAGCAGTAGACTGGGGAAGGAAAATTGCTGCTCTATGCTTTCCAACATAAATTTCCGCTATTTTTGGTTAACTAGTGAAACCCCCGAGTACAACTAAATTAAACTAATACTTAACCTTATTTCCAAAAGCTTTGTTCATGCGTGCTAACTTCTTGTCTTTTGAGGAAATGGTGTCTCTCAGCTTTTCACATTCGTCACGGACCTCTTTGAGGTGAAAAAATGTTAAAGACAACAACCACTAACATATCAACATATTTTAGACTTAAGGCTTCCAGTGATTGTGAACTTGTACCGCCTTCAGACAGATGCTGTTTGGGTTCGTCACTCGCTTCTCCCAAACGAAAGATTGCGTGACGAGTCAAACTAATGTCTGCTACACGTGGTACAACTCAGTTTGCAGGTACGTTGAAAGACTTTCAGCCTCTTAAAATAACAATATTTAACAAATATCGTCTAGTTCTTTTAATGATGTCTAGGAAATTGATATGAAATTTGCAAAGTTTCAAGGATATTGTTTTATTTAACTTCTGATGTTCTTCAACAGTTGGCACTTCCTTCAAATACCGCTCCAAACTCTGCTTCTCTCGCCTAGTGAAAAAGGCAAAAAATAAAAATAAAAGCAATATGCCAACGGTTACTACAAGTCACTGGAGGTGACTGGGTTTGGACTTGTACAATTTGACGTTCTTTTCCAAGGTCTCTCATTAAATATTCAACAATATTGCGCTTTTGTGACAGTCGTTACATGGATCATCACGCAATGCCTATATTCAACAGAAGTGTTGCGTGACGGCACAAACAACGGCTTCGAAGGCCAGAGAATAAGGAAAAGAGTTATTAAATTGCCGGTTACGAATGACACAAGCTCTAAAAATACGCAGAACTATAAAAACGTACAGGGTACAGATACTTGCTAACTCTTTTGCTAACTTTTTACCCTCTCTACCGTCGCACGCGGTCAGTCTCAACTCTTTTTTCATCACGATGAAATATGGGCTGTAATTTCAGGAACAAATAAAATCCGAACCCAAAAACTGAATAGCTTGCTCCATCCTCGTACTAGCCATTAATAAACATCTGCAAATATATTCCGGCCTTGAAGACAAGCGCGCCTTCTGATCTTCTAACGCTTAAAGGATAGCCACTTCACGGTTTTGGCGCCATCTGGTCACATTAATTAGCGCAAGGTCTGTGCGAGTCATAACTTACTTCAGCTTAAGCTTTTCTTCTTCCAACTGCTCCACCTTACTGGTCAGCTCTGCTTTCGATTTTTCCTGTTTTGCGAACTAATGGATAAAGGAGAGAAATAACACTTATCATCATATCCAAAAACTACAGTAGTTCTACAATGTACACCTCTACAGCAAGTTAACGTTCAAAATTTAATTTTAAAAAAACGTTTACAGTGTTTACAGTGTTGTTCTGAAACGCTTTGTATTCAGGTTTTGTCCTTGCTACGAGCAATTGCTATGGATGTGAGTTACTTGTCTTACCTTTTGCTGTAGTTGTTCCAGTTCTTGTCTACTTGAGGAGGCAGAATCTTTCACGCTCGCCTCCATGTTCTGTAACAGATACTCCGTCTCTCTGCAATGTCAGACGCAATATCATTATGTCAGCAGTCTGCCAACAAAAGAACAGTTCACTTCGTGTAACGGGAAGAGAATGTACCTGTACGGCCCTACCTGTACAAGCTGCTGCGTTTTGAGGTTTTCCGAGGTTTTCGAAACAAACTACAAATGATGAAATGCTAACTGGTAAGCTCTGATTACGTGCTTTTAAACCTTAACTTAATACGTTTTGCTTTCTAAATTATAATTAAAGTTTTCTTATGTTTCAATCAGAACAAATCATGTCTATTTTAATCTGCGAATGTTAATTAAAGTCCCATGAGCAGTGTAATATTGTCAGAAATGAAGACAGCTAAGCGCCACCAAAACTGCATATTTCTTTGTCAAATTGGGCTACAGCGTTTAATATTGACTCCCCATGCCTACATAGACTGCATAGACATTCTCATTTTAGCGTTTCAAGCTCATTAACTATGCAAAGAGATTCACGATTTTTTCAATGGAATGTTTGTTTGTTTGTTTGTTTGTTTGTTTGTTTGTTTGTTTGTTTGTTTTTTGGGACAAGTTCTATTTAAAGCAATTAACACGTAAATCACTCTCTCACCCAAGTTTCTTCTGGAGTTTATCAAGTGATGAGTCTTTCTCTGCAAGATGTGCTCTCAGTTGAGCATTCTCGTATTGACATTCCTGTAGCTTCAAAGCTAGTGAGTTGTTATCCCCTGTACTATGTGAACGGCTTATATGGTAATGTGCCGGCACAGCTTGCTGGATAGCTGTGTTTGTTTGAAGCAACAACTGCTGCTGGAGTTGAAATATGCTTTGTTTCTGCCTAAAATAATAAGATGGAATTACCAGAAAAATAAAATTGGCAAATCTGTTACTCAAAATTAATGTTGGATTGCAATAATGTGCTTCAAGGCTAAAGGATTATTGCATTCCTTTCACATTAAGAGGCCAAAGTCATGTAACATTACATATTATGTGGTAAAGAATGGCAGACATTTAAGAACTTGCACAGTGAGACACTGGAATATACATGTTCTGGTTAAGTGCTTCTCAAATAACCAGAGAGTTTGTGCATTTGTGTTGTCAACAAAGTACCAACTTTTCATCAGGAGCTCATTGTTTAAAGGATGGATAACACTTAGCCACTGGTTGCAACTAACTTATGGGCAAGTGGTTAACCCTAACCCAAGATTGAAAGTTAACAAATGACAATTTTCTCACGATTCTCACAGCTCATGTTTTGTGAGCAGCTCAAGATTATCCAAACTCAAAAATGAAGGGCAAACAATATAAACAGACCCCCCCCCCCCCCCCTCACCTGATTGCTTATCCTGGGTTGGCTTAAATTCCCAGCTCTGGAGGACAGTATTATCCACCCTTTGAAGAGCCAAGATAATCACTCAAAATAATTCATGCATTTTTAACTTCTGCTAAACTTTATGGACACTGACTAGGATTCTACCTATCAATGATCTGATCTTTTTGTCCAATTAGCTCATCCTTTGCTCTCAAATATGAACTCCATTTGTCACTATCGTCACTTGAAGGGCTTATTGATCTAGATGTTTGTCCAGAGGTGTAACCCTCCCCTAAAACACTGAGAGGGCTGTTTCGAAGAGCAGTTGTACCATCTGTGACATGGTTACGAGGTGCTGAATACCCTGCTGAAGTTGTAGGCATTGTTGAGGAAGCTGTCATCCCTGGAATAATAAAATAAACTGGCCTGATCAGTGTTTTCTAGCATTTTCTCTGGGTGAAAATGTTAAATACCGTAAACGTCTGTAAGTAGTGACCCCCCAAAAGTATTGAATCCCTGAAAGAAACCCAACAAAATGTGGCCTCTAATAAATCCTGAAAGTAGCAAACCCAGCGCCTCCCCACTTCCTCATGGCATTTTCATCAAGTAACATGAACATACTTAACGAAAATTTGATTCTTGAAAATTAATATCATTTTCAACAGGAGCATATTAATTAAAAAGCAACATTTTTCAAATTCAAATCCATTGCACCACTGAAGATATTGACCCATTGACCCCTGGATTTTTTTGCCAAAAATACGTTTTTTGGACATTTTGGTGGTTTTGAGGCTGGATCTCGGCCAAATTAGCTTTAATCTGGTCGAAAATGCATTTGCAACACGACAGCTAGCCCTTCTTGCCACTAGAATTGCATTTTACGACATTTTGGCTCGGGCGTGCGCAGAAATCAAAAGTTTTTGGACGAGAAGGTACCCTATGTCTTTAAGCTTTTCGATTTTTGAATTTTTTCCCCTTTCCTTTTTCTCCTTTTCTTTCTTCTTTTTTGCTGCAGTGATTGACTTTCTACTGGACTTTCTTCTGGTTAAAAAACTTCTAAGAAAGGGCCATCGAGGTGGCCAATTTCTACCATGGAGCAGCTAGGTGTAGTGGCAGGAAATTTTGCTCTCAGTTTTTCACTCATCTTTTTTAGCATTTTTGTGCATATCTCAGGCTCCATTAGGCCAATCACTCTGATCTGACATCATTGGAAATATCTTTTCCTCCTGCAGAAGTTGAGTATAGATGATGCCAATTTTTGTCAAAAATGATGACGTCAGAAGTGGAAGAAAGGTCAAGGCTCGTCACGGGTGGTTACGGGCAGCACAGGAGTCAATGGGTTAAACATTACAGCAAACAAACAGTTCATGATATCTGACTAGCTTTCCTGCCAACCACATGCAATGTGTTGCAGACATGAAATGTGACGATTCAGGTTTTTCAGACACCCCTATCATATCAGAAACTTTTATTACCAGTACATGTATGTATAGCTTGTGCAGGATTACCTTGGCTTGAAACACTGTACGCAGTGTTAGCTGGATTTAACATCCCATTATTTAATGGCATTTGCTCCATATATCTAGTATTGAGTCCACTGGTAATTGTATTTGACTGTGCATGGAGCTCATTTAGCCTGGAACTTGATCCCCATCGCCGTTGTACTCCAACACTGTGGCCTTGCATGCTGCGTAATTGTCGCTCTTGGTGTTCTGCCAGAAGTTCTGCTAGTTCAGTTCCCTCACTATACTGTCTTGTGAGTGAGAGGTGCTTTTGTCGTGTGTCAGGCTGTACTCCATGAATTTTATCTGCAAGTCTTTGAGCTTCAACATGTTCTGTGTTTGAAACTTGGCATAAAATAGAAAGAGAAGTGTTGATTACAGTTACATGTAGTAGAAATTAAAGTGCACTTATGTTGACTTTGACTTAATTAAAATACAGTCGCAGGTGGTTAAACTGACCTCTTATGTAGACAGGATGGTAGGGTAGGTAAACTAAAAGTCTGCTAACAAGCTAGCTGGCACATCAGGCCAGAGCTTATCCCAGTTTCTGTAGCATGAAGTAAATAGGAATACTTCTACTCCTGCTTGGATGTAGTGTTAGTCTATATTTGTAGGGTTACCCCGGCATTAAATTTGCTGTACCCAATTTTACACCTGGGAGGAGAGAGGCACTGTGAGTGCCCAAGAATGCAATGCTCCCAGCCAGGGCTCAGACCTGGACCTCTTAATATTGATCTTGAGGCCACCATACCCCCACACTGAATTATTTCATATATACTTTATACCCCCACACTAGATCCATTGGCCTAGTTGTGTTAATGGATGGGCCAAATATACCTAATTTTTAATGTGAAATTTAACATGTGAAATTTATGTGAATTTTGTTGCAGACTTTTGCAACATTCAGATGTATGTACCTTTGTGCCAGAGCTGTGGAGATGAAGGCTCACTCGCAGACTTGCCATATGCAGTTGGTACCGAGCCTCCAACATTATGGTTGAGATCAAGGTTTACAGCCTTTATCGGTATTTTCAGTCTTGGTGAAGACCAGTAGTTACTCTCTGTAGGGTTGAACCGGGAAGTAGACATTGGCTCTAGTGAAAAAAAAAACAATACAACAACTCAATTTTATTTGGAATATCAGACTCATTTTAAGCTCATAAGTCAGACTATTGTTGTTGCTGTGTGGTTGACTGAGATAAATGATTTATTGACTGTCAATACACAGAAGGACAGACAGACAGACAGACAGACAGACAGACACTGCAATCATTTTTGTTTTCTTTAGACTGTATCTCGACTTCAAGTCCTACCTGGCGGCCTGAGCTTGTCAGACAGACAGACAGACAGACACATAGACAAACAAATAGAAAGACAAGCAGACAAAAGGATGACAAGACAGACAAAGAGCTGCACAGACAGTCAGACAGAGACACACAAAGATACACAAACAGGCCTGTACTCTGAACTTTGTAGTGTTGAATATGGTGTTTCCTGCTTGATGAAATCCAAGACATTGGATTGCTCGTATTAGCTTCATTTATAAGCTAGTTCCAGTCCAATACCAGGAAGATGAATATAGCCCACTGTAGGGCCATAACCAGAAAAACTTATGACTGAGGCAGTTGGTCCATGGTTGAGTTCTCTTCCTAGCTGTTGAGAGTGTTTATGATGACTATAAACAACAAAAGTGAAAGACATGACCGAGGGAAGTGCCTCAGTTGGCCTGTACTAGCTATGGCCCTGTACTGTCTGGACAGTGCTATTCTGGACACTATATAGCACTGTCCATCCTTTAAACAATTACAACCTGGAGTTCCTGAAGAAGGGAAACTTAAGTTGGATTCAACAAGTAATAAAATAAATCCTATCAAATTTTATCATTGAAGTGCGTTCATAGTAATGGTTATGAAACCTGACAAAGTTCTTTCTTGAGTGTTTTTTATCACCTTGACTGTTCACAAGACACAAATATAATTGACTACCTCTGACTGAGGAACTTAAACCAATAGAAATATTTTGTATACAAAATTCTACAGAACTGTAGCAGAACTTAAATATTTTCCAACTGGTATTATCATAGGAACCTGTCCATTTCCCAGGTGGCCAAAAAAACAGCCCAACATATAACACAGCACCTCACCATGGTAGACAGACCATTGCGGGTTTTAAATTAAAAGACTAAATGCAAACAATAATTTACTGTTTTCTACCACTTGAGGTTTTGTCATGTAAATGTCTGGTTTCAGACTTCTGTTTTCATTCTATTGTGTAGTTTTAAAAGTACTTCAAAACATATACTTCATTTATCAGTTTGTAATTTACTTTTAATAATAATGATTGTAGACGTCTTTGGAAAGGATGAAACCTTGTGAAGCATACACAACAAGAAACAATTGGGCTCTAATAATAACCAGCTTTTGTGGCAGTCTTTTAAAATTTCCCAATAATGACAACTGGTTTATTTTTCAAAGAAACATTTCAGATCATTATCATTTATGACACATAACACAGCAGACAACCTGACATGCTGCATAAATGGTTTTGTTGCCAACAGAGATATTTGATTGCACGCTGAGCATTTCAACATGCGTAAGTAAATCTTCAACCCTTTTTTAGAAAAAAAACGATCAGCTAAATAAAATTCAATCTATAAACCATAAATGCAACTGACAATGATCTTTTACTTGTTTTAGTCAAACGTTACTCATAAAAAGTTGGCCGTGTCAATAATTTTGACTAACAGAGTTTTACTGGCGAGTCAAAACAATGAAAACCCGCAGTGAATTCGTAATTAACCTTGCCGACTGCGAGTCGACATCAATGCGGAAATGAGCGAGCGCGCACAATTAAAAGCTTAGTTCTACTTTCCTTCAAAATATTACTAGCCAGTTTAAGACAACGATGCGTTAGCTTAATTCTATAGCTTAACAAACATTGTGGCGTGGTGATGCTGTTTTAAATTTCGTAGAAGCTTCTTTTACGAAACCACGAGCTTACCACAGGAAAAACATGACCTTTTTATTTTCACACTAGCAGCCTGCAGAGCTTACAAAAACACAACAAGCGACAGCAACTGAAGAGCAAGAATGGAATTATAGGAAAGGAAGGGTGAAACATGGCCTCGATTAGACGAACACCGGAATATTATTTTCAAGGAAGGACTTACAATTGAGAAACACTAAAAGATCACAGAGAAAAATCGACGTTAAGTGCTTACTTCGGCATGGTAACCACAAAAACAAAGCAATATCAGCACACAAACTTATTAAACAGTAAGCCTTATTGGTTTTTGTACGAACAAGAAGGACCTTGTTGATACTACGGGAAAGAAAATAAAACATCCATACACTGGAACAGGTTCTGAATAAAGTTTTTCTTTAGCCTTCGTGCTTTTTGAGAATTCACTAAAACAAATTACAAATCCAGACTGCCGAGGAGAATTAAAGCTTAACACGAGGATCGAAACTCGATATTCCGGCATCAGGATACTGATCGGTACAAAGCTGATAGTGAAACCACTTACCGACTAAAGAAGGTAAATCTCAGTTCTTTTTCAATCTTCGATACACTTCGAACGGGAAGAATAAGCAATTCCCAGAGAAGGCAAACTCAATGGCGTGTAACTTTCAAATAAACCGCTACAAACAAAGCGAACAAATAATGTCGGTGACGCGATCGATGAACCACAAAAGTCGCAACGAAAACAGGACTTGAATAGACTTGTAAACAAAGTTCTCGATGTCAATATAGAGTTAACAAGCGCGATCTGACATTTAAATAACTCACAAGCCTACTCACCGCCGTTATAGTTTTTTCACCAGAGAAATTTCTTCCGTCTGTTCGTCATTAGAAATTTATGTCATTGTTTAACCATTTAGCAGTTTGCCGCTTGAACAGCGGTGCGTGACGTCACGCACGACGGGCACCCTGCATTGCTGCTAGTGGGTGGGGAGGGTACAGGGATCACATTTTTGCGTCACTGCGTTGTTTTCCACTGTTTTATGAAATCCAAGTGAAGCTATGAAACATATTTTCTACGTGCCCTTCTTCTTAGCTCCATATTATCATTTCAAATCTCAAGGGAAACTTCACTTAAACTAAAACTATTGAAAACCACTCAAGCTCGGGATTTGATTGCTTTGTAATCAGTGTGCTTTGCAAATCGTTCATGATTTGCATGACTGTTGCCCTTGACGCTGTAGTTGAATGCCTATTCCAACTTTTCACGTACGCCTGAGCTTTCTTATATATAAAAAAAGCTACAAAGAAAATGATTTTTTTTTTCTCGGAAGGAACAAAACGTCAAGCAAAAAGAGAAGAACTTTTGAAAAATGTTCTTTTCTTTTTGTCTGTTTTCAAAACTTCTTTTCCTTTTGTCTATTGTGTGAAAAAAATTGTGCATGTGTCACCCCCAAACTTCGTCGTGCCGCCTTAAATTTGGGATTAATGGGACTGTGAAAATTAGCCGCCGCTGTTTCTTAGGAGACAAATAGCCTTATAACTGGGGGTTGACAAGCTGCTGGGGTTTTGCAGCATTCTGTAATTCTTCCTGTTTGTATCTTGTTTTTATTCGTGACATGTTACAGTGTCATGACTTATACACCCCCCCCCCCCCCCACCCCATCTGTAGACCACTTCATTTCACGAGTTTTCAAGTCATGGCTTATAATGTTCCGCATCCGATCCGAACGAATAATCTCGATCTCGACTCGCGCACAAGCCGTCAAATACTTTTTCGAGTTTTCAAAAACCTTAGTCTTTCTGTCTTTTTGTTTTTTTGTTTGTTTTTTTTGTTGTTGTTGTTGCTTCTTTTTTAGAGTTTTTTGCCCAACCAAAGATCGCCCAAAGAAGGAAACTGGCGCAAAACGAAAGGTTTTGTTTTGAGTTTTCAACTTTATTGGTCCACGTCTCTCTCTAAATAAGTACTTGTAGTTACAGGTCGGCAAAAAAAGGTTAACATCAAAAGGTAAGGTGCAAACCTGACCTGGAGGCTAATGCAAGCCACCTCGGGGATGGCCTTATTATTTATTATTAACGTTTTCTCATGTTATAGTCCCGCTGTTTTGAGTTACTTTAGCTCCCCCAAAATAATTCCACCTTACCTCAAGAGTCATAATCTACCATAACCGGCTCAATGAAAATATTTAGTGTGTTCGTCTAGCCCAAACTTGTCTAGCCTGCGTAGCAGCCGTTTCCTTTCCTTAAGAGATCGATCAAGCGAGCAAAGGAAGACAGCTCCTGGAGTGAGCAAAATACTGGGGAGGAGTAGGGAGGGGGTGAGCGACACTCTCGCAGTTTTCGTCCCCTTAGAGCGATTGGAAAAGGAAAGGGAACGGCTGCTACACAGGCTAAAACTAGTTCTAACATTGTCAGTAAGACTTGTGGTACTGATGAAGTAATATGGCTAGAAGAATGGAAGAAATAAAGTTGTTGTTTTGTTCCTTAATTTTTCTGTTAAACTATACTTTTAGCTATGGAATAAGCATCCTGACGTGTACCGTCATGATGGAATATATCCTGTCAACTGTTCTCCATTGCAAAGATGTTTACAGCCATGCCTGAACAGAGAAACTGAATTGAAAAAAGCCCCACTATACATTATTATGCAATCAGCTCACCATCCAGCAAGGAAAAAAAACTACAACCAACTCACTAGAAAAATAAACAAGATACCAAATGCCAATATTTGAATGCATCGTTGATCGGTAGTGAGTGAACTAACAGAAAATGGGCCTAATTTGACCGACGGTTGGTCTTATAGCTCGGTTCTACAGGCCGATCATGTAGACAGAGCAAACAACAATTCATCAATAAAAGACCCTGCAATGCGTCAGAGAACACTAACTGTTGAAGAAACTCACCCACTGTTGTGATACGATACCATTTTTCCACTGTGCTTGCTGGACGCTCAAACATGATCAGCCATTCGTCAAAAACTGACTTCACCTCGGCTTTGAACCATTAGCCAGAAAACCTCCATTGTAAACTGATAATTACAGTGGTTAGATAAAAACCAATAGCTGTCATATTTCTTCGCATGGCAATTGTTTGTTGTCTTTAGCGCTTTCAAACACTCTCTTTTCTACTTTGTGATTGCATGTCATCGATGATAACATATAGATTCAATCTATTCGTCTGTGTGTATAAAGAACATTGCCTCTGTGTCGTGCGTGTTTCGCATTGTGTCCAGGATATATGAGTTCTTTTGTCGAAGGCTTAAAATGGTTTTGAATATGTTTGACCAGCCTCGATGAAAAGCGCAAATATTTAAATAACAATTCACCAAGACAAAGAACTGCGCGTTCTGAGTTTCTTTGAAGTGTGAGATGCTCGATTGCACTTCTGGCACTATTACGTATAATTTGGTTTTATCAACTGGGTTGATAATGAATTGACCACCGTAAAGAGATCCGAAAGCTGACGTTACGCTCCGACGCTACACTCGAAACGTCAGTTTTCGAATCTCTTTACGGTGGCCAATTCACATTATCAACCCAGTTGATAAAACCAAATTATCTTGCAATCCCGGGCTTGCAATACTTTCCACCGACGCGGCACCACAGTTTCTTGAGAAACTTACCCTTTTACTGTAAAATGCACCTGTTAAGCGGACGAGGACACCAGTGATATGCTTCTGCTTGTATGCAATAAGTGGACACTTCAGGGCTTTCTATGTCTGAAAAGCTCAGCTTAGACTCCTGTAACATTGCCCTTCGATAGCGTTTCAAACTGCTAAGTGGATTATTCCAGATTGATGCACTGATCATGACTGACTCCCCATTGTGCTATGAGCAGCCTTTGATCGTACACTATGTTACACTGACTTACAAAAGGGTTAATAATTATTGCCCAATATGAGTAGAACCTGTTTAAAGTGGACATCCTGTAATAAGCGGACACTAGTGAGGGTCCGAAGGTTGTCCAGCTAACACGGGTTTCACTGTATGTTAATCAATCACAGCCAAACAATCAATCAATCAATCAATCAGCCGTTTTGTTTGTTTGTTGTTGTTGTTGTTTTTTTTATCATCTTTAAGCCTGAGCATGGCAGACGCGGTGGCCTCATGGTTACTACGCTCGCCTCCGGATCGAGAGGTCTGGGTTTAAGTCCTGGCCGGGACCGCGTTTGCCGTGTTCTTGGACAAGACATTTACTCTCACAGTGCCTCTTCTCCACCCAGGCGTATGAATGGGTACCGGCGAATATAAGGGCAGCCTCTTCCAGGCGTTCAGTTAGTCAGGGCGCAGCGCAGAAAACAGCGCGCGAAAAAATAAAAAAAGGGCGGCGAGAGGAAGCGAGAGAACCCTCGCTTCCTCTCGCCGCGCTTTTTTTTTTATTTTTTCGCGCGCTGTTTTCAGCGCTGTGCCCTGACTAACTGAACGCCTGGAAGAGGCTAAGATAAGGGGTAATGCGATGGACAAGCATTCCATCCAGGGGGGAGGGGGTAGAAATACTCCTGGTCTCTTCATGCTATAGAAACAAGGATAAGCTCCGGCCTGATGGGCTATTTAGCTTGTATAATAATTTTTTTTTATTTAGCTTGTATGCAGACTTAACTTGGGAGTGGGTATAAGAACTTTCATGGAGTAATTCTTTTATCCCGAGGCCATTGTAGCTCATTATGATGGATAATTTTGTGGTAAATTCACTTCTGTTTAATTAATACTTTCTTAATCATTTGTCACTGATCTACTGACAGTGTATGGGTGATATTGTGTCAGTGTGACTGTTCCCGGCGGACCCACTGTTTAAAATTAACTTGTCTACTATCTTGCGCGCTATCTTGCAATATCACATTTATCAACCTGGTAAGACCTGACATACCCTGGGTACCAATGACCGACACCGGAAACCGCGCAAGAAAAACCTCTGGCGCCCAGGTAGACCTGACATCGTCAGATTTTGGCAAATTTGGTGAAGTAAGTACCTGATCGCAGCTTACTGGTACTGGTTTGGGCGGTATATCAGGGGCGTTTGGTAGAGTCGTTAGAATAATTTTGACACTGACGCAGTTGAGCCAAAATATCCCCTGCGAGACCAGCTGCAATGCAATAAATGATTTGTGGCCGAAACGAATACAAATCCGGTCAAATGTCTGGCCATATTAGGTCAGTGACTTAATATTTCAAGATGCCAGGACTGTGGACAAGGCTTATGATTGGCTAAATACGAATTTCATTTGTGTACGCAGGAGCCCATGGGCTCCTGGTGTACGGTAATGAAAGGAAGAAAAACTGTATTTCATCGTTGTAATTATGGTATCGTTTTTTGGGAATGGCTTAGAATTCATTTTTCGAATTCTTATTTTCGAATTCTTATTCCCTGCTTTTGAAATGATTAAAGAACACATTTGTTAAAACTGTTTAAATCTTTTTTTTCCTTGCTACAACAGAATAAAAAGAACTTTTATATCCGATACCAAGAATATATCAGACCCGGCAATAAGCCATCTTGGTTCACTGGTTTTTCAGTTGTGCAGCGGGCAGCGAAAGCGTGGATTTTAACCTTGAACTTTAATTAGCAGTAGTTTTCAGGCCTCTTTTGAGCTGTTGTATTAATACTAGCACAGTTCTGTAAAAAGCGCAGAGACCAGTGAAAAGAATTAACATACGTGTTACTGTTAAGTTCATAAGCCATAACACAAGTGTCTTGTGTATATTTATTGAAATGTCTCATAGCGTTTGTTCATTTACATAATTACACAGAAGGATTATTTCACAGCTTCATAGGGAGGAAACACTACATTATAAGCCGGAATAAATTAATTTGGTTAGTTAGAATTTGATTTGTCCGTGTTGTCATTCAGAGAGATGTCGAGATGTATGTCGTCTGTGTGTTTATCGTGTTTGTTTCAATCTGGAGATCGAATTTGTAATTCTCTTTCCTGATAGCATTCTTTTGAACGTCAGTTTTGAGAATTTGGCGGATCATCCAGAAAATTTGAACTAGTCGATTATCCACTAGATTCTCGTCACCTCCCTGCTTGACAACGTGCCGATTAGACTAAATTTGAACTAGTTGATTATTTACTAGATTCTCGTAGGATTTAAACTACTTTCTAAGTGAAGATCTCGCATTGCAATACAAGGTAAAACCTACCGTCCCACCCCTCCCCACGAACAACTTGATTTCATAGTCTCTCACCCACCCCACCCTGTCAGTCCCAGTGATATTGATTCTTTCCTAACGAATTTTGAATTGTCTTCATTCCTTTCAAAGCAGTTAATGTATTCTTCGCGCCCTCTCCCGGGCGTGTAGTTTTTGCTGCTTTTGTTTTAACAGTCGTTATTACTTGCACTTCTCCGCCACTCGCTGGAAGAACCGCGCTTGCGCTACTGGGTCTTGCCGCTGTTCTAGTCTTTTGTTGTTTGCGCTGTCTCTTAACTTTTTGTTGTTGTCGTCGGACCACTGCTATTTGTTCTCCTTTTGCTTCCATACGAGCTTCTAAGTTTTCTAGTTCTCGTCTGAGGTCTTCTTGTATTCTCGGATCATCTGATTCTTGTATTTGTCGAGAAAGTTCGCGATGCTCGCTGAAAATAAAAAAATAATATACAAAAACTTTACACGAGCTCAGTCACGCTATTTTGACTTATTTCGAGCTTTGACAAAATTACCGTTAACCCTTTCCTGCATGCCTGAGACCCACTTATAGATTTTGTCTAACGCCAGACAATTTTACTCGTCAAAGGGAGACCCCTTAGGCAGTAAGGGGTTAAAAAACTATCTCCTTTAACCCTTTCCTGCCTGAGACCCACTTATAGATTTTACTCTGTCTAACGACACACGATTTTACTCGTCAAAGCGAGACCCCTTAGGCAGTAAGGGGTTAATTGAAGGAAACCTGAAAATAATACTTTACAAAGATAGAAAAACACCAAAGAGATAATAACTAACCATAAGGAACAAGGATGGTTACGGATGGAAAAGATCAACACGGATTACAAACAACGGAATTGAAAAATTTTGGCCAAACTTTCAATTAACCGTGACGACTGGCTCTTTAAAGCTTTTATTCATAGATAAGCTTGCTTTCACCAGGAGCCATCACTCTCATATTTTGCGCAGGTATAAATGCCAATTTAGACTTCAAGGATCATTATTTTCTGCACATTAATGCGTGGATAGCTATTGATTCTATTGGCTCGTTCCACAACCCTCTCGCCTGGTTGTGTCAGTCAGATAATAGTTAACTACTTTGACAATGTGAAATATATAAGAAATAATTCATATTTGTACTGCGGTTGTGGATGACTGTGAAGAGTGATCAACGCAGTAAATTTTCCAATTTAAGCAATTGAAAAGAAGAAGCCTGAAAAAATCAGGGCTTCAACGGGATTCCAACCCGTGACCTCCGCGATACCGGTGCGATGCTCTACCAACTGAACTATGAAGCCACACATTGGGAGCGAGGTCAATTTATTGAGTTCACATTTTCCCGTGCAAGCTTCTTCTTTCCAATTGCTTAAACTGGAAAATTTACTGCGATGATCACTCTTCACATTCATCCACAACCGCAGCACAAATATGAATTATTTCATATATATTTCACATCACTTCACTGCACAGGAAAATATGAACTCAATAAATTGACCTCGCTCCCAATGTGTGGCTTCATGGCTCAGTTTGTAGAGTATCGCACCGGTATCGCGGAGGTCACGGGTTCGAATCCCGATGAAGCCCTGATTTTTTCAGGCTTCTTCTTTCCAATTGCTTAAATTAGAAAATTTAATACTTTGACAATATTATGACGAAATTCATTGTCAATAACAGGACAAACACATTTAAAACTGACATCAATTTGTTTTTGTACGATAACAAATTGTCCGCTCTCGTTCGTTGACGCATCGAATAAATTATGAATCCATGCGTCTGTCCGCCTATTGGCAATAAAATTAGCCAATGAGCGCGTAAGAATTTCTGCAGTTATCGTAAAAAGGCTCTTTGCACGATCCGGTCACATGGTTCAAAATCAAACATGCTAGGACGCAAGTTGCACAGTGGGACGTAAACAAAGAACGCTCAAGGTGGACTGGTACGAATTGCTTTGTTTTTGAAGTCATACATACATGAACTTTATTTAAACTCGAATTTCAGAGTAGCCTGAAAGGCTAATATCTTCGAGAACAAAAAGAGAAAATCTATTTAATGTGAAACTTGCGTCCTAGCATGTGTGATTTTGTGCTACTGTATGTGACTGGATCTTGCAAATGGTCTATTTAATGTACTTTTTTCTTCTCAGCATTAGCTTCATCATCTTTATTTTGCAAAGAAATTAGCCAAGCGTATTCTAGCAAGCGATCGCATTTTGATCGGGCGAGCACAAACTTTGATTGGGAAAACAGGGGAAGGCTGCCACATACACCAAAAACACTCAGCGCTCACTCATGGAAGGCGCCTGTATTGCAGGCTAAAGAGGAATTGTTTTCCAAATTTTACAAATACTATAACAACTAGTTTGAACTTACAAAGTGATGTGTCCAAACTCATCCTGAAGCCCAAGAAGTAAATCCTCAAAAGCATTGTCTGAATCGCTGGTGCTTGCTGAGCCCGCGCTCTGTGTGTGTCGCTTCTGAGCCCGACGTACGGCAGCGTTACACAGCGCAGGGTTGTGGGCCTTCATTAAAGACAGCACAGTCTGTACATTAGCGCCAAGCGAGTGTGACTTTGTGGTTGACTGAAAAGAAATAAAGCAAACGACGTTCTGTGTTTGTTCGGCTTAGTTTATGTCCGTGGGAGGCGCGGTGGCTTAATGGTTAAAGTGCGCTCGACTCCGGATCGAGCGGTCCTGGTTCGAGCCCTGACCGGGGGCATTATGTTTGTTCTTGTGCACGACACTTATAAACGCTCAGTGTCTCTTTCAAACATGGTTTTCTGGGAGTACAGTAACTTTGCGGGGTCCTAGAATCTCAAAATAATCGCTTCTACTCTAGAAACAGAGATAAACGTCCACTACGCTCGAAGACAAGCTTTTCACTCTTTGATTGAAGACTCCCTAGTCAGATTGGAAAACTGTAACTATAGATTTCGTTATATTCAACAAAAGCGTCCAACAACTGGCTCCGTCATAACATGACAGGGAAACAACCTTGGCTACACGCTTACCCAAATTATCAGAATCCCAGACGTCTAAAGATGACGTAGAACTAAGGAAATTTGTCCGTGTGCTGTGTCTGATTGGTTGTTACTTGCGCGCGAATATTTAAACACGGAGGGACATCCGGTCAGAGTTACCACACGGACCTTTGTAGAACTACGTCATGAAAATGGAATTTTCAGGGTTCGGTCTCAGGCGTCACTCTAGTGAAAAACTAAGTAAGCCTGTGAAAAGAGAGGTTTTGTTTTGACGGGCTACATTTTGCAGTGACTGCGTCAACCTATGTTAGTCTGTCCTTTTCATTCAGAATCCAATCTCGCTAACGGACTGAGCTTGAAGTTTTCGTCAAAGTTGTTTAGCAACAAAACGCGTTCTTTTTGCCACTGATGTGATAACGTTCGAACAACTTGTGAGAGTTCATGTGACTGGATTTGGGTGCTGTAATATAGATCTGTCAAACCAATACTTGCCATTTTGGCTTGATATTGTAGGCCTCACTTCAAACGTATCTCAATGGTAACCGGTCGTTTCGCCTGCAAGTCGTTTCGACTACAAGTCGATTCGCCTACATCGAGGTCGTTTCTGCCACACGACCGAAGTCGTTTCGCCTACAAGATCGAGTCGATTCGCTTGCACTAAACACTTATTACTAAATACTAAATGCAGTAACCATACTGGTAAATCTCTACAGGGAAAACTTTAAGATAAATTAACTAAGTTTTCTTTTCTAACTCGCGCTCTACAGCGAGGGTGTGAAGGGTCTAATTCTTTTCCTTTCGACCTCCCTTTCATAAAAATAGTTCTCACAGGGCACAGGGATATGTGAACAAACTACGCGTCTTTAGTGAAATCAGACAAATCAGACAAATCGATTTTCGCTAGAATTTTACGGTGAATTTAATTAGAAATACTGTCGAGTACGACTCCTGCCCCCTTTGGGCAGTGATGTTCATCTATCTTGGCAAACATGATATTTTTGAGTTAAATGTAGGCGAAACGACTTGAAAGTAGGCGAATCGACTCATAACGTGTAGGCGAAATGACTTCGGTCTGTAGGCGAAACGACCTTGATGTAGGCGAAACGACTTGTAGGCAAAACGACTGACATCCATCTCAATTGCTCTCGATACTTTAATTCTGGACTAAAATTCAAGTATCCTGGCAGAACCCTGATAAGCTCTTTTCTGTGGAATCCGTTATTTGCTTGTCACACAACTGGCACTTTAGTCACGCGTTGTGTGACGCCAAAAATGAAGACTGAACTTCAAAAAGACTTAGTTGAAGATATCATAATGACACCTACCTGGCCAACTACAAATGGGATATTTCCTAAGTTTAAGTGATAATGATCTGAGGGTTTAGTCGGTTGGGTTGGTTTTCTTGGCTTGGGCCTTGGAGGCTGAAAAAATCATTCCAAAAAAAAGAAAGAAAAACAAAAGAGAATTACTTTTTGAATTTTATGGTATCTTTTGAGTACTGCAAGGTGGAAACAAGAACAATCACCATAGCCAAATTTATACCTTTCGTTTCTTCTTTTTAGCCTTAACTGGAAGAGGAGAAGCCATATCCATGAGTATTCTGTTAGTTTGCGCAACTGATTCCAACTACAAAAACAAACAACAGGTTATTAAATGTGCTAATAAAGCAAGAAAAAATTTCCTTTAGTATACCATCTAATTTTGAATGCATTAATTTTGTAATGCCAACCAATAATAAATATTATTATACATTGTAGTCACCATCTGTTTTCTCATTGGCTAAAAGCCAAAAGTTAATTCTGGGAAACAGCACAACCTACAGATTATTCACTAATCTGTACCTAGAGATTAGTAAATAATCTGTAGGTTGCACGCGCAATGCATAATTTCCAAGAGCAATGTCAAGTTCACGGACAGCAAAGTAAGAATGGCTTCTCAATTCGCTTCATCGCCTTCGGCTTTGGCTGATAACAGTTACCACGACCTTGATTATTCCGGATATCACAAAAACCTCATCCAATAATTGTTTATCATGCAACAGTGGTGGGGAGGGGAGGGAAGGGGTGGAAATTTGGCTCTAATCAAGCCTTGTTTTCATGGTTAGGTCCCCTTCTGACATGTGTCGGTTCAAAATACTCCTAGCAAACAATTTCAAGCTGCAAAGTTCTCATATCAGGGACAAATTCAAGAAGAAAAGGAGTGCTCAAAGAGGGAAGATAGGCAATGAGGAAGGAAAGTCTAACCCATTGCCTTCTTCCACCACCCATTAGCACTCCATTGCTGGATTTATTTCCTTGCAGCCTTCTGTTTGAAGCCTGTCCATTTTACTCTATTCCCTATCAAGTATTGGACTGGAACTAGCTTGCAATGGAGGCTCATCTGGAGGAATACGATATAGATAAATGATACTGTAACAGATACAGTTAAATTCCATTTGCATTTGGGAAGATTGGTGCTACGTTAACCTCAGTTGTAAGTGACATGCAGTTCTAGTCCAATACCAGGAATATGAATATGGTCTATTCAGTTCCCAGCCTGCTATTGTTGAGAGATTTGTAACAGTTACATGTATCAAAGCACCCTTGATCTTCCACAATAATTATTACATGCAGCTGTGAAAGTCACATATTAATATTTCATGTATGATAATATACACACTGTAACACTGGAAATAAATGTGATAATAATACTAGGCCTTTTGTATAACCCTGTCATGTGAACTTTGCAATGAAATACATGTAATTAAGTTTTGAGTCACCCGTAGCCACACCGTAGCAAACATGTTACTTTATAGGTGAATTCTATTAACAACAGACAATTTCACTTGTAGCATCAAGGGAAAATCAGTCATACTCAGCGGTAACAGGTGTTACGGGTTACAGCCCTTAATGACAGCCCTGGTCAGAAATCAATTTAAGGGTTTTGCTGTGTATGAAATGTGTAACACTGTTAATTTTGAGACTATTGGAATTTGTGAAGTGGATGGCAAAGTTCCAATCCAAAAAGTTTTCTGCCATGGATATTCTCAGTTGTTAGACCTAGAATTGTCCATCTTTACCTTACATGCAATGTAATTACTTGACGTATTTCTAATTTTAATAAAATTTTGTTGTTGTTTTGGTTTTGTTGTTGCAGACTCTGTTGACCACGAGGTGAAAATAAAATTACAACTAAAAAAAGGCCAAGGAAATCTGTGGGTGGGACATTAGCGTGCAATTGCAAAGTCTTGCCCCCAGATTTTGCACAGCCATTTTTTCTCACACTTTTTATTTGACTGTCATGCTGGACAGACTAATTGAAAGATGAACGACTGTTTATCTACTGGTACTCAATTTTTAAAACTTTCAAACTGTTGTAAAAATATACCAATCTTTAAGATATCAATGACCCCTAAAGTGGCAATATTCCTGACAAAAAAAAACTTCAGTTGGTAAATTATGTGGCTTTTTGATAATTGACAAGATCATGTGACAGGGTTATGCAAAGGGCCTATTACGAACAACCTCGGCAGTCTTGTCTTCCACTAGTTTTCTTTGATGAGCCTCTTCTCTTAGTCTATCTTCCAATTCTCTGATTTTACTCTGCAATAAACATCAGGGAGATTACAACTTACCACATGACATTACATGTACAGGATCATATTCATTTTAATACTCTCATTTGTAATTGAGATATTGAGATTGGGAAAAAGTACTGAACAGTTGAAACTCACTTCAGCAATAGAATGTGATGCTGTTAATTTCATGTGATCTCTTTCAAGTCCAGATAATTTTTCCAGCTGTCCTCTAATCTCATCTGATGTCTGCTGAGCGGCTTGTTTAGCCACCATTGCCGACCTCTGTATCGCAGTGTCTCGATCTGTTTCAGCTGTTTGAACCATCTTGCGCATGTAATCCAACTGCTTTTCCAATAAATTGCATCGAGCCTCGGCACTTTGAAGATCCTCTTCCAAATCTAAAAGTCACATTGTGATATATGTTTACATGTACTGTCAGGTATGCAAAGGGTGATTCCAGTAAACAGGTAAAAAGAGTTTACATTGGCTAAAAATAGATATTGGACATTTCGGCTACCAGTGTTGCCTTCTTCAGCAAAGATGAAAATGCAAATGTCTGACAGTGTCCTGCTTGGTATACATATTTTCAGCCAGTGTCAACTCTTTTCACCAAAATCTTAACCATGCCTGGCTACACACTGAATATTTTTAAAGATTGATTCCATTCAAGCCTAACAGATTCATCTTACATTATTTTGAAATTAGTCCCAGTTTAAAATCTCCACTAATTACAAGACTTAGTACATGCTAAATCATGTTTTAATTCTGTGTGGTTGGGGCTTGTTCCAAGTTTCAAGATTTTCAATAAAAAAGTTTCCTTCAAACTAAAGACGACATACATACATGTATGTATTCCACTACATGTCAGTACAAATTACATGTACCTTAAGTCAACTTGATTGTCAAAATTGGGCTGAACTGGCAAATACTAACTTCTTACTAACCGAGCACGAGGGCCGTACTGGGGAATATTGGCCTGAGATTGTGGCAGTACACTGCGCTGGGTCCGTACAAAACGGCCGAGGGCCAATATTCCCCAGTACAGCTTGAGCTAGCTAGGTTAGTAAGTAGTTTATTATATGGCACTAGGGTCATGCTTGTTTGTTTTCTGTTAAACACACTTCCGGTCACTTGGATTCAAAGGGCTTCCTCCGTGTGTTTTTGATGACGCGAGCAACTCAAAAAGAACAAGCTACGATGAGTTTAAAAACAAATTCAATGAACGTAAATCATGTTGAATATAAACAAGGATTCAAGAACGATTTGTAACAGAATTTGTCCCAAGTCTCAACAGCTGCAGTTTGTTGAAATTATTTTGGAAATCACGGCTGCGTTGAAAATTGGAAATTGTTGCGGCTTGTACTCTTGTCCGTGTTTCCTACATTTGTTCATAAAAAATATTTCAGTAGACAAGTGGTCAAGTTCCTTCGCAGGTAGGCTTTTAACTCTCATTTGTCATACCGTTACCTTACAATCAGTGGATTTTTCAGATCAGTAGCCATCTGCTTATTTGTGTTTGCACTTTTTTGCTTCTTTACAAAATTGTCAATGGCCTCCTGACTTTAGCCGATGCCTGATTCAGTCTCAACATTAGACATTTCCAGATCTTCAGGATAATAAAATTCGCTTCATGAAAATTTGTCTTCCTCATTCTCATTGTAAGTTCTGTAAAATATCTATCTTTTAGGTAAATTCTCTGCAAAGAATGAGAGTATTTACACGTTTTCTTTTCGTAGTTTTCACTGTAAATTTTGAATTTGTCGACTTTCAAACAGAAAAATACACAGCTTATGACCGTTTCGATGAAAACAGTCCGTATGGCAAAATCCCGACCAAGGTAGTACCAATCAGAATGCTCGGATTTACCTCAAGCCAACTTCTGGTTACTCCCCCACTCCCTGAATAAGAATTTTGCAGGCAATCCCTTGTTTTCCCACTCCACCCATTCTAGGGTCCTTCTTCATGTAGAAGACACAGTACACTTCACAAAAGAACGCCGCTCCACAAAACTCCTTTTTCTTCATTGTTTTCCTTGTTTTCTTTGTCCTTTTGTTCTCTATTGTACGTAGTACATCAGCTGTGTCTTCTACACCAAGTAAGAGCCCCATTCTAGTTACACTAGCATTTTATCCAGGTATCCCATCAGTTCAATGTCACCCTATTACAGTATACTGTATAAATTACTATCTCACCCAAGATCAAAAATCAATGAATCTGCTCAATCTAGCATTCACTCTACCACAGTCTCCACCCAAACAATAAATTAATACCTTTGTTTTGCTTTGCAATAACTCCTTGTGTAGATTCTCGCACAGTTAATTCCTTTTGTAGTGCATCTTTGTAATGTCTAGATTCAGTAGCCAATTTTTTCAAGTTGTCCTCTGCATCTGCCCTCTCCAACTCAAGTTTGCGAATTTTTTCCTGCAGTCCCTTTAGAGCTGACACCACAGCTATTAAAAAAAGTTTAAAACAAAAACAGATAATGGGTAACAACAATTTAAGTTCCTGTACTTTAATTAAGGCAAAAAGAACAACTTAAAATCTTAAATATTAGGTGGCAATCATCAAAGAAGTTTGAGGATTAAGTTTTTGTTGTCACATCACAAGCATAGACACATGTAATTCATTGTTGTTTGCTTACAAAATGTTGCATTATTCATTACCAATCATATGATTATTGAAGATGAGAAAAAGCAGATGTGTGTACTTTCTCACACAAAGTCCAACAAAGTTGATGTCATGACCAAGTTGTTTTCAACAAGTATGGAGAAACCAGGAGGTCCCTATATGAAAAGGATATCGATCTTTGAAGGTCCCCCCGCATTTCAACTAAGGGATAACAAATAATACAACTTTTGATACCCAGTTAGAACACTTTTTCATAATGCATTTACACTTAAATGCACACAGTCAGCAGTGGTAATGCAGCAATCTCTGCTGGATTCATTTTCTTTGTTCTGAATATCTGAGTGCAACATCATTCACCATCACTCGTGGTCTTAACAGTAAGCTGAACTGATATCTTATCAATTTGCCCAAGGTCAGACGGCTTTTCTGTACCAACTCACACCAATTTAATGAGCTGAAATTCACCTCTGCTATTAGTCTGAGGAACAGTGCCTCTTGGAGATGGTTGAAGATTGTCATGAAATGAAGACACTGATCCATTTGCACCTGGAAAGGATGACGAAGAACGGATGCTAGCCCTGTGTGGTGAGTCTACACCATACTGATATCCTCTGTAACCAGACAAGTATGGAGGAGTGGTCTACAAAGAAGAGAAGCACAGAAACAAATCTGACATTCACGTGCACAAGGTTACTTTTTAATTACGTGCGCAAAGTTGATATTGTGTTCAAGCAGGTATTTAGGTTTTTTTTATGTCTTTGAAACAATCTTCCAGTCTCGCTATCATTACGATGAAGATCGCTTTATTTTGTCCATGATTTCCCAAATTTTGCAGGGTGAGATCGGGCATGACAAAAAGACACTGGAAACAGACAATACAATCAATGATCATGGATGTATATAAACGTGAATGTACATGTACATTACAGTGCTTGTATTAAATCTATTATTAAGTATTAAGTATTTTTATAGCAACAGAAACGTTTTCGTATCTAAAACCCGTTTAGAAGCTACTATATAAGCCCCCTGAACAGCATTTTTTAGCAACGGATTTACTTAAGGTAAACAAATACGTATTCTAAGTCAACAGCCAAGGTCTTAAAGACGCTGATCGGTTACAGCGAGATCTATACTCCTACAAAATGTCTTACCGCTCCATCCCTGTGGTCCATGCTTCCTGAAGAAGGTAACTGCAGAGAGGGATTAGCTCAGAACGTGATCATCAAAAGGAAAGAAGCCTTTTCAAGGCCAAATCCAACTCATCTTCTTTGCCATTCGACCAAACGCCGCATTGTGCTTTTTCTGGCGTCCGTTGTCAAAAGAGCGAAACTGCTGTGCAACGGTGTGATCGTGGGCTCAAATGGATCTTTTTCATCTTCAGGCCTGGATACCAAGTCAAATTCCGCCATGTTAGGTAATTGTAAGTCAGAGGAAACATAAATTTTACGAATTTGCTGTTTGCTTTCCTGTGACTGCTTGGATCGGTAATTTCGAAGAATGTGGAGAACCAGCCGTTGCTTCCTTTCGCCACAGTGGAGTCCTCTTTCAAGGCATAACAAACGGTAAGTGAACAAATTAACACCAATGATCTTGCATCATTCACGCAACTCGTACATCATTCTTGAATTGACTTCAACTTTGATCAAGTTAACTGGACATCCAGTGCTGCTGTTGTCAAGTCAAGGTCAGTTTGTACTGGTTTTTAGCGATATTTTTCACTCAGATTATTGAGACGTCAAAACAATGAGAATCGTGCAAATGGCCGGCTGGTATTCTGCAATTAAGCCAAAATCCTTTAATTAAC
>JAHPZR010010653.1:0-15929 GCA_019787425.1 Platygyra sinensis | reverse complement strand
TCTAATTTGCATATATGGCGACTGTAACGCGATACTTTTGTTTACATTTCACCTCTGTTGTGCTTTCGAGATACGTTTGCTCGTACACTCTTTTCTTTTCTAAGGATGTTATTTTTCCGGCCCAAACTGAATATTCTTATTTTTCTGCCGATTTTAGGCTGAAAATATTCTTGTATTATTCTTACATTATAGCTTATAGCATTTTCGTTTTATTTAGAATTTTTTAGGCTATCAAGTACAAGTGTTTGGTTTCTGGATCTGGATCGCGTTCAGCACATTGTGCATGTGCTCTGGACACCACTTTTCGTAGCGAGGCCAAGATGTCACATCAAAATATATTCTTATATAAAAAAGAGTTCATATCAAGACAATTGTTTTTTTAGTATCCGACTAGAACAATAATGTTCAATATTTTTCTTTCAATGAGCAGAAATAAAAGAAAGCGGGGGCAGCTTTAGTGATAACTATTACTAGTGTAGAGAATAAATCATGTGATAGAATGAGTTAAACAGAATGTGTTGGGTTAGTTAACTTAGTTGATTCTCTGGATCGTATTTATGATAATATGCCTAAGTTTCTTGAGCAGTATGAGTGACATAGTTTACAAAAAAATATAAAATTACAATAACGTTCAATATTATTGTTTCCAATCAGCAGAAATAAAAGAAAGCGGGGGCAGCTTTAGTGATAACTATTACTAGTTTTAGTAAAATCCAACTAGCTGATCAAAAAAATATCGAGACAAAACATCTTTCGCTAGTTAAAGCCATTGTTTTGGTTTTCAAAGCCGGTGCTTTTCGCTACTAGTGGGCTATAACAAATAGCCTACTAGTAGCTCAACCAATCAGAATGCAGCATTGATAATAGACCACTAGCTGGATTTTACCAAAATGTTTTATTCTCTTCAAGTTAGGGGGACCCCTCCAAAAATGACCCTTTGTCACTAGTTTATGCATATTTAATTAGCTGTCCTTGATTTAGTATTTCTACAACAAGAAAGGCTGTGTGAAAAGCCAAGAGAACAGTTTTATTTACTTTAGAAATTTCCGCATAATCTGGCATCTTTTCCATATAATCGTCACTTTCGTCCGCATAATATTGCCAAAATTTCTGCGTAATTTTCCATTTTTTTCCACACCTTATCAGATGGCCTGTATATATGCACCTCACTTAAGATGGAGCAGCAGAGAGAAATCAAATTGTCTGGTTCAAATGAATATCTGTGCTTTGAGACTAGTATCAGTATCTGGGCAACTGCGCATTAATTTGGATCAATATCATTATCTGGGCAACTGCGCACCTACCCCTCCACTAACCCAACAGTAACACTAACTTATTAACTTATTATAACATGTTGGGTTAGGGGAGGGGTAGGTGCGCAGTTGCCCAGATATTGATATTGATCCAAATAAATAAGCTTTATAAATTCAGCTTCTTTCCCCGAGTTTAACTTAAAAGTTAACAGCTCCAAGTATTAGTTAGACGAAACAATCCACAAGTAAAAGCAAATTAACCTGATAAAACTAATAAATCATCTCAGGTTGATTAATTACCTCTACACAGAAGGCTTCCAATGATACTCTTCAATCAACGACAAATGAAAGTACACCAAGTTCCACTTGTGATAAAACTGTTAGTCAGCGGGTTAATGCTTACAGTACACGAGCGTAGATATTCTGGGCAGCATAGATGAAATTTTCAAGCTAATATCACTGGTTTAACCGATTTATCTCCAGCAGAAACTTCGATTTCGCTTCGTTCGCTCTCCTTTTTCCACGTGCGGGAAAGTGTCAAACCTTATCCCCAGGTTCCAGGTCCTTGTCTTCGGCGATTTCCAGAAGTGGGGAAGGCCCTAAGGATGAGGATAAGCACATGAAACATAGGCACGGAAGGCGTGCTAAAGTTATCTTTTTGTGAATTAAAATCTCCTTTGTCGAGGGTCGAGGTTAATGTTTTTTTCTGAGGGTTTTTTTTTTGTAGTAGGCTCGAATAAAAATCTTGGATAGAAGGCTTATATGGGGGCTTCTGCCTTAACTCTCTTACCTTGATGATCTCTTGACGCACGTCTGTTCATATTTCGTGGTTTCAGTACGGTTTACGATAACAAAAAAAACACCATTATACGCTGAACAGTTAACCCCATTTACACGCTCATATGTGTGTCTGGATTTATGAAAACGGTGCAAAAGAACTCGCACCCTAACCGGGCGTTTTTTCTCTCCAAAGTTGACGATATAAAAATCAAAAGGAAAGTCAGTTTTTTTCTTCTTCACTCGTTTATCTATACCTTTTCTTGCTCTCCTTTTCCTATTTTTTTCTCTTTTGCATAGCTTCCAGGCTGCCTTAAGCAGTTGTGAAATCAAAGTGAAATATGGGTGATTTGGCGCAATTTCTAACAGTTTTGTTTTCCTGAAAATTCGCAACAATTAAATGGCTTGGGTATGTAGAATATAAAGGCAGAAAACGAAGCAACGTAGAATGGTTTTTTCGAAGGTGTACTATATTTCGGCTGGCCAAACCAGCCTTCTTCAGGTACAATGAGAATTTAACATTGAAACGTATTTTTTTTCAAGCATATATATATATATATTAGAATTACCGGGAATACGTAGAACTAATTGACAGTGTAAATTAAAGAAAAGCATATGGTTAAATAGAATAATAAAAGCTTGAAGGTGGTAGTCAACGAAGTGGGACATGCGTTCAGTGGGATGGCTAGGATGAAACAATAGGGCGCCCTGGATTACCCGGTTTATGTACTTTGGGTAGAATGTAAAATCATCCTGGTTTAATGGAGTTTGTCCTTTTGCGTTATGTTAATGAAAAAGGTGACACGTTTTTGTAGGTCGGCGGTAACGTCTTCGTTTAGGCGTCGGTGGAATTTTGTGGCAGATTTATCAGTACACATTAACTCTACTAGAATACAAACAAATAATAAATTACGTTAAAATTAATGGAAACTATAGAAGAAAAATTGTGGAGAGGGAGACAACCAAAAGTGCTGATGACCATACAAGGGATGCCCCCTCTAATAAAAATATAACAAAATTGTATAGAAAATAATGTGTCAGTAAGTTGTCTGTAAAGTTGGTCGATGTACCAAGTTCTTTCCATAACAACAGTACTGGAACTTTGTCAGCGGCTTTTATAATTATATCAGTGTCGTTGTTTGAGTTAGCGTATGGCATGTCGTTCTGTAGCGGTGAGGTTATCATGAATAGTTTTAGGTTTGCCCGTGGTTATGTCAAGTTTTACACCGTCTAAAAAGGTGTTAAGAGCTCGTTATCTGTCGTTGGGGGGTGGGGTGAGGGGTTGTCGTGAAAAGTCGTGAAAAGTTGGGGATGTACCCGTACCCTGGGTATTGAACAACTTCTTGTCCCTCGGAAGCTGGGGAGTTTGACTTCAAAAGTTCATCAGTATTGGTGCGAGGCAGTTGACACCATAGGGGGAAGGGGGAGGGAATTTTGTTCCAAGTTATGGTCAAGCTAGAATTCAAGAGCAGACAGCACATTTCTTTTAAACATTGTGGCTCGCACAAAAAGGCCTTCGAACAGCTGTCTGAATTTTATTGGTTGTATATTTAAATGGTATACTGTAAAACTGCCGCTTATTAGCCACCCCGGTTATAGGCCTATCCGGTATGCTTTAAAGCTCAATTTCACTTTTCAGGCTCGAGACGCGACGCCTGTGAATGATGCGAATGGTGAGGTACCATGTGGATGGGCCTTTGGTGGTTAAAAGCGGTAATTTGCGAGGTATGTTGTCAAGCACTGACTAACTTTAATTCGACTGTTCTACAGAATGCACACGATAAACGATTTTGTCAAAAATCGAAGCTGACGACCATTACAAAAAAAAAATTACGCGTTCACCGCGACTATTTATTTGCCTATTCAGCAAAACAAGACCTCTTTTTAGTGCCTTCTCTGTCATGAAGGGCCTGAAGGAGTAAAATAGAGACTGGGATTTGTCTTTTTTTTTCTCATTGAAGAAAAGGGATTTGGGTCACTGGGACTGGGATTTGGACAAAAGGATATAATACGGGCTGGGAAATCGGGAAATCGGATTGGCCATGGAGTGATCTAATCACTCACCCGCGCTATCCCACCAGCTACATGGATTATTTTCTTCAATCGTCTGTACGAGGTAGACTTCAAAGACATGCCTTTTCAACCGGCGATCGCGTTGAGCTGAATACCACAGAAATAACTGTTGCTCACTTAGTTTACCAGGCAGGACAGAGCCGGCCTGATGGTAGTCTGCATCTCGAGGTAATATTCTAACATGGATCCGAGGCTTTCGGTCAAAATTGTAAATCTCAAAAGTTTCTTTTGTCTTTCAATTCCCAAGAGACTTGGATACAAAAAAAACAAAACCAAATACAGAAGTTTGACCTGAAAGCCTCGGAGCCATGTTAGAATATTGATATATCAAACGTGGCCTATCAGAAATCATGTCTGTCACTGACCCGGTGGGGCTACAATATCGTGGGAGCCCAACTTCGTACCTTTTCGGTACGCCTCGGCAGAAATCGTGTCCGTCACTGCCCCGAATTGGGTACAATATCACGGTCGCCGAACATGGGTTCGGTAAATAATCGTACCTTTTCGGTACGCGTCCGCGGAAATCGTGTCTGTCAATGACCCGATATGGCTACAATATCGTGGTCGCCGAACTTGGGTACGGTAAATACCAAATAAAGAAGTAGCCTCGTACGCAGACGTTCTTTGGTGGAGGAACGCGTGACAAGCCTAAGAACGTCTGCGTGGGAGGCTAATAAAGAAGTGGCTTCTTTGCATTTTCTCAGAATTACAATAAAAGTCTATATCAAGTTTGGGAGAACAAGAAAAGGTTGCATTGTGGTCACTGGCTTGCATCGTTACCAGAACAATTGTACTTATTCGCCCATACCTTGCCTCACGGTAAGAATTATTCTTAATCTGATTTATCACCCTTTCTTTCCACAATAACTTATACATCATTGAAGAAAATGATGATTGCAATACAGTAAAAACCCGCGTATAAGAATCCAGGTTTTTTTCCAAGTTAACCTCCATCCATAGGTTCTTATGTAAATGAATGTTTACTGTGGAATTAGACCACATGAGTTCTTAATAAGGTTCTTAATTTCTGTTAACAAAAAAAATTGTACTCATGGGTGTAACCTTAATATTGAATCATTCAAACATTTTTTGTTACCCCTTTTCGTAACGCAAGTGATGTACTGTATTATATTTCAAAAAGTCTATACATGTAGTTCGAAAATAAGAACCTGTATGGTGATTTAAGCTTAGAGTGGTTCTTATGAAAGGGTGCTTAAAGTGCCCCTGTGACGAAAAATAAATTATTTTTTTTCTTTGGATTTCAAAACTATGTTAACTAAACACTAAGTGACCCAAGTTTTAATCCTTGATTTAAAAAAGGCACCTGTTTATTTTAACTGGAACTTTCCTATTTAATGATCCGCCATTACTAAATTTAAGTTCTTGAGAGAGCTGGATCGAGGAGAAAATGACGTCAAAGGCTCACTAGTTTAAGAATGCAATGCGTGTGTACGCTGCAGAATTAATATGCAGCACGGGAGTTTAGGGCTTTCACACTTTGAGATTCGCACTTTGCATACATAATAAGCTGCGTTCACACGCTGAAATTTTAAGCTGGTGAGCCTATGACATCCCTTTTCCCGGATCCAACCCTCTGAGGTCAAATCGGTCAGGTTTGAACGTGAGTAATGGCGGATCGTGAAATCCAAAACTTACACTCAAAGTAAACAGCCTTTGGATAAAAATGAAAGGTCAGAATTTTGCCAGTGAAGTGTTAAGCAGACACACTTTCAGAATTTCAAGAAAAAAAGGAAGTGATTTTTTTTATCACAGGGGCACTTTAACTGAGAAATTGTAGCCTAACAGGTTCTTTTACACTGGTTTTTACTGAAATTGGTGATAGTGATGATGATGGTAATGATGTCAACGATGGTCATTCATCTGTTTGTAAATGGTCAGTGACAATGTGCCTGTGAACTGTTCTCTGTAGTAACCATGACAATATGAGTAATTTGCCCAATTTCATCTTGTGTAACACTCGTACACCTTATTCCAAAATGGCCGCCATTTTAGCCCTTGTTGCCTCGGTCTTAAACTCGAAATTCAAAAGAATATTTTTCTTAAACGAGGCAACAAGGCTAATTTGCAAGTAAACAAAAGAATACTAAAATGGCAGCCATTTTGGAATAAGGTGTTTTGTGATCACTAAATGAGCTTCATCACTGTTTGCACACCTTGAAAATTAAAGCCGAAAATTTTCAAGCTTGTCATTTGTAATTCGTGTTAATCGTCTCCATCCTTAACCATCCTTGATCCTTAATATTGTGAAATTATCATTTTGCTGTTTTTCTAACTTGATAAACTACTATTTCAAGGCTTCCTTCAATTTAAAGGTAATTCTGTGCGTGACCAAAATAACTAAAATAAACCTGTGACTGAGTTCCTTTAATAAAAACAAAGGCCACAATATTGGAAAGGCAATCCAACAAAAGTCTTCTGTTACACAACAAGACGTTGTCCGCCAGTCATTCTGCCATCATCAAAGAAAGAACTTTTTACGGCTAGTATCCATCTCTTTTCTCTGCAAAAAGACAATACATTATATTAGAGGCCATTACATGAGCAAGGGAAATTTATACCACTTGGAGTTTTGTACTTCCATTGCCAATTCTTTTGAATTCAAACAAATCATACATGTATGTGTGTCCCTTGAGCTCAAAACTAGACCTTCTTGGAGTAAAGTGAAGTGTGCAGAGTACAGTACCCCACCCTCCTTCTTACAAACTATTGAAAATAGACCCTTTGCATAAATGGTGCCTAAATTTGAATAGTACTTTATACATCCTTAGCCTCGTGTTTAGGTTTCCAGACATAGGATTTTTCATATGAATGTGGGGCTCAGGGTGTAGAAGGTATTGCCACTCAAAGAAAGGCGCTATTTATGCAAAGAGTCTATTGAGACCAGCATCTCTCTCTTATGCAAAACAAATCACATCTTCGTGCTCCTTTCTCCACCTCTGTTGCACTAAGAATCCACAACAGAAAGGGTGTTCTCATAATACTTAGAAGATACATGTAGCAGTATAGAACATAGTACGGGGTACATTGATCAAATTGACTATGATCAGGGCCAAGGAGGGAGAAGAATGCCATATAAAAAGGACAGCGTTGCTAATTGGAAATTTCGGAAAGAACCCGGAAGGAACTGAGATCCTGTTTTATGGGCGTGGTTTGAAATTCTTTAAGAGGTACCAATAGACCACTTTCGACATATTAAAATTCAGCATGGCAGCGAGGCTTAGAGGACACAAACAAAGGAAATTGAATGACCATGTTTATTCATTTCTTTTGTTTGTGTCCTCTAAGCCTCACTGTCAAGCTGAATTTTAATATACCGAAAGTGACCTATTCTAAAACAACACATTCACTGGAACCTCCGTTATTCTAACTAGCAATAAAGACAATTGTTTCAAATACAGTACTTTCTACTCATAAAATTGATTTTCAAATATGTCCTGTCATATTATTTTCTGCTCAATACTCTAAAATGTACTGAAAAAGCTCTCCCATGGACACCCAAACAGCTGTACCATGAGCACAACCATCCTTTTTATGTTTTATAACCCACTGGTTTAATCCAAGAGATCCACTTCTGGGCAGCGATTTTTTTTTACTAACCCACATGCCCACTAAACAGTTTATAGAAAGTTGTATTTTGGCATGTTATCACTTCATAATATAAACTGTTTGCCACAGAGATCATTAATTTTCGTCTGCTTTCGGGTAATGTCATCTAAAATAGCAAAAATATTTTGTTTGGTCAGATGTGCTAGTTTATTGCACCTGTTAAATGAAACCATTTTCAAAGGTTTGAACAAGTCTAATGATAGAAAACAAACAAAACACGTCTATCTAGCCCATAAAAAACAATGTTTGCTACAGTTATAACAATCAATCAATAAATCAATGACTGACTGACTGACTGACTGACTGACTGACTGGCTGACTGACTGACTGACTGACTGACTGGCTGACTGACTGACTGACTGACTGACTGACTGAATGAATGAATAACTTTATTACTGTGTCAAATCGTGTTGTGTAGACCATTTAGGCTGTGTTCACATATGGTACACGAGCACTAGTGCCTGGGCATCGGCACAAAATAGTGTTGTGTTCAGACACTGGGTGCTCCATCTGCGCAAGTACTGTGCCATTTAGTGCCTGAACACAAGGTCACAACCTTTTACCTGGGCACATGCCCAAATTCTGGTGCGAGTATTTGAAAAACAAATGTATTCACATTAATGACCAACAAGAGTCATACCCTAGAGTGTGTGAACATAGCCTTAGTGTTATGGATAACACTAGCAATTCAATAGAACAGACCTTGTGAACCCACTCGTATTCTCCAAACTTGGAATCAAAAGTCCCTCTTTGTAAAGAACGAAGCTTGAGTGTAAACCTAGGTCCCAGTTCCTGGAGTCCAGCCTTCTTCTGATTCTTAAAAATATATCTACAAAAAAATGAAGTACCACAGTCAAATAACAATACTGCATCCCTTATTTAAGTGCACCTAACCCCAAAATATTATCACGTGTCTGTTCTCACGCTTGATGCGCTCGTCTTTCCCCTTTCCCTCCCCTTCGGGCGCCTGCCATGCAGGCTAACCCAAAATTAAAAACATGTACACGTAGTTTGGCTTTGTTTTGGAAAACAGGTTATAATACATGTAAGAGTTGTAAATACACAGGGATGCCCAATAAAATCATTCAAACACATGTTTATCGATCAACAACTGTCTTGATGTGACGCCATGTTTGCTATAAAGCAGTTAAGTCGACAGTAAAAAAAACCTTTTTCTATTTTATCACCGTACACCAACCCCTAAATTATGTGGCCACCTCCCATTTCCCTGAAAGTGGCCGCTTAAAAGGGGTTCAACTGTAAAAAATACCAAAAGAGAGGCATTGTGAGAGTTAAGTGTCTTGCATAAGAAAACAATGTCTCTGGCCAGAGCTTGAACGCAAACCGCTCAATCAGGAGGCGAATGCACTGAACATGAGGGCACCATACTTCCATAAGCTTACATGTACTTTATTTTCCATTAAAAATTTCACCCTGATAATAGTACATGTACATCTACCTGTAAACTAGTCCCTACCCCCTGAAAAGAGGCCCCTCAAAACTGTAGACTCCATGAAAATAATAAAACTTGTCTTCAGAATTTTACTAAATACACAGTAGGAGAGACATACACATAAATTACCTGTGACGTCTAAAAAATATAAAATCTCTTTGATTATGAAATGTGACACACTGTCTGCCTTGAAACTGTGGATCATGAGGAAAGAGAGCTGCCAGAAGCCGGGCAACAGAATGACCAAGTCTTGTACCAAAGTTATTCAGGATAACTTCAGGCCTATGACTTGTCATACGACCATGGTTCTGCAAAAAAAAATATAAACAGGGCAGTGTATTAATCAGCATTACATTCAGTGTTGGAGGCAACCTCATCATGTTAGGGAGGTGTGCCATGAATGAAGTGATCCTGTTTGAGTCCTGGTCAGGGGACATTGTGTTGTGTTCTTGGGTAAGACACCATACAGGTACAGATATAGAGAGCCTGCACAGCAGACGAGATTTCTTCGAGCGAGCACTCACATTGTAAAAAGTTCAGCCACCATCTTGAATTTTTCATGCAGTGGAAGACTGGAGAGAGAAAAGAAAGTTCTACCAAGGGGGTGAGTGATAGGCAAGAGAAAGGATAGGGGGGTGTGGTCTATAAAATGGCGGTCGCAAGATTGTAAAGCTAACTTGATCACCCAACAAGATGCCTGCACTGCAGGCTAAGATATAGATGGTTACAGGTGAATTTAATGCTGACAGGTAACCCTGCGATGTAGTGGGAAGTAGAAATAATCCCAGTCATAATCTATCACACAAATCAGGATAAGCTACTGCAGGTGCAAAACCTTTCGCTACAATGCAAACTAAGTGTATTTCTCCAAAACTTTCATATTCTTAATGCCATTTTGCTCAAATGTTCCTACTGTCATGCCAAGTACAGTACTTATCGATGGCTGAAGGAATTTTCACAATGTATAAGTAAAATTATCAACTCTAATGTGATCATTAAAAATTATGTACGTTGGATATGAGATGAAAGAACCAACAAAAAAACTGAACATGATGATGCACGATAAGAAGAAACTGCTGTGCCATTACCTTGATATCCTTGCCTAATTTAACACTGCTCAATTTGAAGTGTGCAGTAGGTCCATCTGGTAAATGACTTATGATCATGGCATCTAGAGACATTAAGCTAAGGAGTAACACACAAAACACCAGTCTGTGTTATAATTAAATTTTATTACATGTATACGGCTCATTTTGGAGCCGATATAACATGGGCTCTGATTGTAGGGCATTATTCTCCTGTAATGTCCACCGGCTGATTACAAGCTTGCAAAAACAAAGCAAAAAGTCATATACTAAACAATTTATTACCCTTGAAAGTCTGGTCTTTATAGGAAAATCTCAAATGTTGGCCTTGCCATATTGACCTAGCCATCACTCAGTCAATATGCAAGGTCTCAGTCTGAGTATTTTCCATAAAGACCTCCCTCTCAGTAAGAAGTAGTTAGTACTTTTATTTTAGCAGAACAGTAACCTAGAAGTCAGTGCATTGGAACTGGTCTCACAAAGAGATCCATTTTTGAACCCTACATGTAGCTACATGAAAGATGTTCGTGTTGGGGACAGACCATTACTTTATGAGGAGGGGGGGGGGGCAGTTTTCTTAGCCATGATTTCTTTTTCTCACCTATAGGTTGTGCATAATTTTTTTTTCGGCGGGCAATAAAATGTGTTAGTAAAACATAGGACCTGGATAGCAAAACAAACTTGCAAGAGTTTATACTCCCATGGCTCCCCTTGCACGATTTTCTTCCAGCAGTTTTTGTTGTGTGCCGGAATTTTCTTTGGAAGTTGCCCAACACCCCACACCCACCCCACTCCTCGCAATTTACTCTCTCTTATAGTGCCTGTGTTTGCCCATCAGTACAATGTAATTAAAATAAGAATGATTCTTTCAAAAATACTACAAATAAATACTTCAAATTTAACATACTGGTAGCAAGACTAAAATTCCAACTGACAGGAGGTAATTAAAAGCAGTTGGCTATTTTTGAGCATGACCAAGAAGTTGAGCTGTGGCACAATGGAACCATTTCAGCTAGTAGCCAGATGAAGATTTGAAGTCTTAACCTCTGAAATTATTTCTAGTTCGACACTGACGTACCATTTGGCCACACTATCTCCTCATCCCCATCAATTGTAGATGAGTTAAATTAAACAAAAAAAAACTTTGTTACACAGATGAAAAGGATACTTGGTAATTTTCTGTCTTCATTGACAACTACAAGAGCTGTAAATCCTTTCTCTTTCGCTTGAGGAATTATTTTCTTTAAATCCAGACCTTTACGCACACGGACTTCAGAATTAGGGATAATTCTTTTGAGCTCTTCCATAAACTGCACAGTTTTCTAGCAACAACAATGGGACAATAAAATACACCTGCATGTAATGTCCAACAAACAGTAAATACTGTAATCACTACAATAAGTAAACAGTACAAGTAAAATGAGCAACAATAGAAAACAACGAAAGGTAAAATTTACCTTTTGTTGTTTTTTTATTATATCGCTGCGTTTTCTATTTAATAGATTTTTTCTCTGATGGTCATTTGCATCTGTGATCTTGAGTTTTATAGATAAATTTTTATACTGTTTCTCCATTTTCTCCAGTGTTTTAGTTTTAATTGATTAGATATAATACCACTACAGACAGTGATTTGCCAAGTTCCAAACACCTCAAAGTTCTTCAAAAATTTAAACACTCCACAGTATGTCAGTTTTTTAACTTTCTTCTCAGAGTATGAAAATGTGACGAGATACTCTTTTTCACCATCGAACGACCAAAGACCAAAATAGAGGGGCACATGGCGCATACATGTTTGAGATAAATAAACATATTAGATGGATGAAACTTTAAGTAAGCATGACCAATTATAAAGGGATCTACAACTTGTATATATATGGTATTGGTGCTTGGTCCATTTTCAACACAGTATTTCAGTATTTGTCTATTTTTATTGTGGTATTGAAATATTGGGTACCCCCAAATGTCCCTCTCAGCAAATCAAAGTGAAAGGAAAGAGAATGTTGAAGACTTTTGTGCCTTACGACATGAAGACATACATGTAGTTATAGGTTGATATGGTGGGAAAGTCCAGGGTTCGTACACTTATGACCTGTCAAAATTCCATGACTTTCCATGACTTTTTCCATGACTTTTTGAAATATTCCATGACCTAAGTTAAGCTATTTCCCTCCGGCAGTAGTGTCAAAACAATCATTTATTCAGCTGAAATTACATTTGATTTTTGGACTTGCCAGTTAATTTTTCAACTTTGGATCTTAATGTCTTTCATTCATAGAAAACATACTGATTTTCCATGACTTTCCATGACCTACACCTAAATTTCAGGACTTTCCAGGCCTGGAAAATGAAATTGTAAAATTCCATGACTTTCCAGGTTTTCCATGACCTGTACGAACCCTGGAAACACTAAGGAGGTGATCTAATAAACTAAAGAGGAGATTGGGCAAGATTGCGACAGATCACAAACTGAACCTAATGTGTCAGCGTCCGGAGTGACTTGTTAGTTAAAATGTAACAAGTGGAGGTGGAAATCTTCACAACATGTACGGAAAATTATTTCTAAATCCACTTGTTCCTACATTATTACCTATATATTACCTATATCTTAGTACATCTAATTTTGACACAAAACGTCAGTGTTAATTTATTTATAATTTCACATGTGAAATTACTAATAATAATTATGAAATTGACATCAGATGGCAATATTATTTTTGGCATGAAATTTCAATGTTCATTTATTTTTTTGAAGTTACAAAAATTGCCATTGCAATATTTGGCATGGAACTTCTTGAGACAATAAATAGGCAAAAAACCACAATTGTAAACATAAATAGGCACTCATGCTACTAAAAAGGTAATCAAACATGGACCATACTCTTTAAATTGACAAATAATCTTACTTTTCTTTTGTCAAAATGATAATAATTTTACTCATCTAAAGCTTGAGAAATTATCAAAATTTTGACAAAACAAGTGCCTAATTATTTCCTAATTTCACTCATCATTTGATTACCCATACCAACTTTCAATAGTCATTCCTTTGGGTCATCTTACCACTTTTGATCTGTCACTTGAGGTTATGAGAACCTTTGGTACCACCTCACATCTGAAGTATGTCGCTAACTCATCACTTTCTTCATCATGTATCACCTGTCCATCAGCAAAGTATATTTACCATTTTAGAACATCAAGACTCCCGGAGGGGGATTAAAGAGTAAACACAAGACTTTGTGAGAAAGTGAGACAAGCATTTTTCTCTGCCAACCAAGACATTTACTAGGTTTTAAGATGTCAAGATGTCATTTTTAAGTAAAAAAAAAAATCAGTACTACGAGACTTCCTTAGCCTTGCAATAACTCAAGATTGTGAGACCCATGATATTCCATGAAAATTTTGCAGTCAAATTTTGCAGTCAATCTTTACTTTAAAAGTGTGCTCCAAAATATGTAAATTAACACTTGAGTGCTACTCCGTAAATCTGAGGGTAACTAAAGTTAATTGATTGATTGATTGGTTGGTTGGTTGATTGAATGGTTACCTTACCTCATCATCTTGTGGCTCTACAATGGTTTCATCAGCAACACGAGTATTGTCAATAGTTCTTGGAATTTGCTTAGGCTGAGGCTGTCAGTAAACACAAGGGCCACTGTTAGATTATTAAAATTAATATCATTCTCCTTTATTATTAATAATGACTTTTGTAGGATCTGAAAAAACCCGTTTTCCTTAGTATTAGTTTAATTTGCTTCATCTGCCTATTAGTTTCCTGATATTTTCTGTGTGACATTGCATTGTATCCGGCTACTTTAGTAACCATATTTATCTGATTAAATGCCACCCTCAAATAAATGCTGCCATCGAATAAAGCTGCATTTTAGAGCAGAAATGTTAAAAATGCCGCCCAGGAATAAACACCCGAATCCCACTGTGGCATTTATTCTGTTGCAAGTTCGATGTTTTAAGTGGCAGGTAGTTTGTAGTCTCAACAGAACGCAGGGATGTCGGAAACAACAACAAGGTTATTTATTCCAAATGAACGCAGTAACTCCACTCAAGACTTCACAACAAGCACACGCTAGGCTTGTAAGTTACACTTGAATAAATACTCCTCTGCTAAACTTTACACACGACCTTAGTCACACTTCAGTAAACACTAATGACTCACGAGGTAATCCTCTCTAAACACTCCTGGGAAAAAAACATATAAGAACTACACCGATTCGCTTATTCTTGGGTTGTACTGTCACGCAATTAAAAACGAATTTGAAAACCATTCAGTGAATAAACTCAAGAAATTATAATGATCAATCAAATATCTAAATAAGCACTTTTCCTAATACTTTAACTTCTCAAAGGGCTCAAAATACTAGATAGGTATATAATTTTCGACAAGCACACTCATAGCTTTATGTCACGCACCGCCATAACTCTGAAATTTAAATGTGCCTGTTTTAAGACGAAGCATGTTCTTGCGCTGAAAAGTTGTTCACAGATATAAATTTACCTCCGCTCATGCCTGATGAAGATAATAACTTTGGTGGCTCTTTAGTTTTGGATTTTAGAAAATGATGACGTCACGTGCAACCCAAGAATATACTCTACAGCATAAGATTCTAGAACTTTCCAGCTCTACTAAATAAAGTAACATTAAAATGTAAAACTATTTATAGCAGCAGACGTAAATGACTAAAATAAATTGCTTAGTCACCGTGACACAAACCAATTAATATGCAAGAAGATTCAAGACTAAATTAGCATATTCGCAAATGTTCCAAGTCATGCAACAATTTTTCGTAACATATTCATTCCCCCAAATAATGAATCCAAACAGCAAATGTAGTAAAAAAGATTAAGGTAAAAAGTGAAGCCTTGGAGCCAAGGCTGGCTCATGGCTGCTGGAGCTTATCCCGGTTTCAGTAGCATGAAGTCGACAGAAGTATTTCTACCTCCCCTGGACGGGATGCTAGTCTATTGCAGGTCACTCCCCTTCATTTTGTTAGGTTTCCCCAACAATTCACTGGTACCCATTATACATCTGGGTGGAGAGAGGCACTGTGAGAGTAAAGTGTCTTGCCTAAGAACACAACAGAATGTCCCCGGCCAGGGCTTGAACCTGGACCACTTGCTCTGGAGTCGAGTGCTCTAACCATGAGGCTACCCTGTCTCCCAAAAAAGATTAAGCAAGCCCAAAATAATATTTTCCTTAATTGAACAATGTTTTAAAACACTACATCTAACGATCAAAAGAATATTAATCAAAAGATGAGAACAATATTATAAATATTTATGGGAGCTCAGCTTGAAATACTCAAATGTTCAGTTACCATATTATTGTTTGCAAGCAATGCATGTGATTTAAATAAATGCTGCCCTCTTATAAATGCCACCCTTAAATAAACACTGCAGTCGAATCACGAAAATTTTAATAAACACCACAGCATTAAATGTAATAAATATGGTAATTAGTTGCCTCTAAACAGCTTGTAGGATAACTGCGACAGCATCAATAAGATTTAAAAACAGATATCAAATTCCCGAGGTCTATGTAAAGATGTTGGAGGGACACACTTCTGAATCAAATTATTACGTAACGATTCTCAAGCCTGTTGAATCGCATAAAACTCACACACTCATAAACAACGTTAAACAACGTGTTCT
>JAHPZR010010652.1:0-15790 GCA_019787425.1 Platygyra sinensis | reverse complement strand
GGACAAATGGATGAAGTTTAAAAAGGCCATGAAGGAGAAAAGAACTGGAAAAACAGGGTAAATCAAAGGACCCCAGTAGGAACAAAGAGGAGATTGTCGTGCAGAGGCTAAGCGCGGATGTGACAGGTAAAGCGCAAAAAATACTCGCGTATCGGACCAAGAGAGTTTCGTTAAAGTAGGATTTGACGACGACGAGTTGACGATTGAAAAGATTAAGGACGCTTGTTTAAAGCACTTTGCACCACAAACAGGGCGTAATGTAGTCTGTGACGTGTTGGCGGGGGAGCAGGGGCCGTCCCTGCTGTAATATCAAGCAAGTCCCAGACCTGAAACTCATATATGTAAGGTTTAGCAGTGATCGTTCGTGTGCACGTGCTTCCCGGTTAAATGTGGAGGATAGCTCGATTTCTTCCCAGGTGGAAGAGCGAAGCACCAGAAAGAGGCAATATGAAAGCAGTGTGTCCTACACAGAAGTCAAGCGAAGAGCATTCTCTGGTCCCAGTCCTAAGAAAGCAGTTATGCATAAGCCTGTACCTCCAAAAAGTATTTCCGTTTCGCAAATGCTGGAAACTGGGAAAGGTAGTCGAGTCCCCTGAGGTTGTTAATTTGTATCAGTTTGACTTGAGTAGAATGAGGTGGTCTACTATTCCCAAAGCCGTTGAATTCAATATCTCTAAAGATCTGCTTGGTGAGGGAGCATTTCGAAGGGCATATAAGGCTCGCACAAACGACAAGGAACTGTCTGCCTTCACTTGGGTCGTTAAGGAGTACACGACAAATGCTTTGGAAGTAATATCTGAAACCAAGCAAAGTGTTGAGGCACACACAAGAAAAGTGGTGCAAATGCACTGCCTTGCCCAGAACTTTGCCAACCAGTTAAGACAAGAAATAGAGAAAGCCAACTTGCAAGAATCATTTGGCCCTACCCTAAAGTATGGTAACATATATCTTGGAAAAAAAGGTGAAGAGTATGTTACCGTGGAAGAATACGTGGAGGGAAAGTTCGACAAATACATCAACAATGATGGCAAGCTTTGTTATTGTGGGCACAAAATCATTTCTGAAAAGGCTGAATGCCTAGCGCACTATTCATATGAAAAGTCAAACCATGAGCTCATGCTATTAGACATTCAAGGATGTGGATACAGGCTCTTCGATCCAGAAATAGCATCAGCGAAGCTTGTGGATGATGAGGACAACGAAATCCTATTTACAGCTGGTAACTTGTCAAAAGAGGCCATCAGCACTTTTTTTAAAGAACATGTGTGCAATTATTATTGTGATCAACTGGGACAACATAGTTTGTAGAAGTTGGGAAGTTGAGGGACATGTATGATAATAATAAGTGTTATTATTTTTATTTGAACTATGGCAGTGGTGATGGACACAATTGCTAAGTTACTTGTGTTAAGTTACTCAGGTACTTCCAGCTTGTTAGTTAGCTTGAACATTTCAAAGAAGTTTTTACTTCAGGGATTGTTGTTGGTTGTGGTTCTTGTTCATTGTTATTGGGGTTCCTAAGTTGTGTTCTTTTTCATAAGGAAATTTAAGGAAAAAACAGTTGCTTTTAGTGTTACATGCATAGGGCTAATTATGCCACATGCTAATCTTCAGTTTTTCAAACCATGTTTACAAGGCAAAGGAAGATTTTCATAACTGCAATGAACCAAATATATGAACTTTTTGACTTGATGTTCAGAGCACTTCTAAGCATGTGCCACCTTTTTATCAGAGTTCTCTTTTTGTGACACATTTAACTACAGAAACACTAAATTGGTTAAGGGTTGAAATTTTACCATTCCATGAGTAATGCATTAGTCCTGTCACTAAGGTTGCCTTGAAAGGAGTTGAGCTGTGTTGGTGTCCTTTTAATAGAAATGTTATTATAAAACTTATAGCAATTTTATGGCATATGAATTTCAATCTATGGTAACCAAATGAATAGTTCCATAATTATGTTGGTGCTTGGAACTTGTTTTTTAAGAACACAAAGGCTTCCATGCATTCAGTCGGCTCAACCCTTTCAGGGAAAGGAATTATGTCTTCACATGCTTTTCTGATGTCTTCTCCCAGGAAGTCAGAGCCAGTCTCTAAAACTTCAGAAAACTTTGCAACATCCTCTAATTGCTCTTCTGTAATGGGCCATCCTGAAAATTAGAGCAATGTATTAGCTACTTTGTAATATGTTGATATTTCTAAAAATTAAAATTGCTGGTCTGAAGATGTAAAAGCAAATTAGTAAAACTAACTATAAAAGAACTTGAACTCTACCTAACCTACTACAGAACCCCTCCCAAACAGGACACTCAATATTCTGTAGACATGTAATTATTGTGGTTACCATAAAGTATGGAATACATGATCGGTTAGAAGGAAAAGGTTTGCAATTATCAGCTTGTGCTATTCAATTCTGGTGCAATAGTACTGACCACAATCCTCGAAACCATATTTCTCAGGGAATTCATAGATATGTTCAGGAACCCCATCTGGAAGAAAAGTGTCTTTCTGGGTTCTTATTCGGTGGGTGTTCCACAAAGTTTGACGAAAAGAATCCAATTGCTTCTGGATCACAGGAATCATCAAGAAAGCCAACAACATTCTGTAGATTGCAATATGAAAGGCACAAAGGATCAGTCCTTACTACATCTATCATTATGATTTGAATTTAGCTGACTCCAAAGAGAACTTAGGAACAATATAAAGGTGGTGCATACAGCTAAAATGCATCCAAAATGAGCCTATTGTAAAATATATTATTAAATTCATTCGAATTCCTAAATTCATTTCTCAATAGTTATTTTATCTCAGAATTGATATTTGACATCATATTTTGCTTCCTTTGAGCTATGAAATACTGATAAAAAAGAATGCCTCTGTTACTCAGCCCACATCAATCTTTCATTTAACTTTGAACAAACCTGTCAGTCTCACTGGTAGGGTCATAACTACCACAATCTTTAAGTGTTTGAAGTTGCACCTTGAAATATTTCTCGAGCCTTTCGTGCAGTTCTCGCCACCATCTTTCTATCTGTAGTGACAAAAGAAGACTGTAACTCACGGATAAAAGGTAAAGCAAGTTAGTGTAGAATCTGTAACTTATTAATGCAAAAGAATGCATTGGACTATATCGCAGTAAGCATGCCTGAAGTTTTGATTGACCACTGATAGCTACTAAACCTTAAACTACCCAAATATTGAAACCATACAACACCTCAAAGTCATGATCAGGTGTGGCCTCACAGCACTGTCAATATATTAATGATAAATATGTGTACACGAGTATATGCACTCTGAAGTACAGCAAAAGCTTGAGTGCCCTATCTGCATTTTAATTTTCAGGCTTGCAGTATTAAGTATTAAGTACTGGTAGTTTGGATAGTACCTGGTTTGATGTTGAAGGGCCATATATCACTGTGTCACATGGGTCCATGTCACCATGAGATTGCCTTAGAAATGCATGCATCGTTGTAATGACCCCTGTTTCTGTTCCTTTATCCAGCCTCAAAATGGAGGGCATAACCCTACTTTCATACAGATATTCAAGATACCATCTCCCAACAACCTTTGGATTGGAGTTTGTGACCCACACTCTTAACCAAAGGAGCTTACGGCTAGCTGAGTCAATGCATCCATACACTGCTAATGGAAAAGTACTATTTCTGTAACCCATGAGTTTGTCGTGTCCATCAAGTGAACATACCCAGTTTACCCCCTTTGTTGTGAAATGCCCTTTAGGCTTTCCCTTCTTTCTGATTGGGCATCTTGCTGCAAGTCCCTCCTCATCAAGATCAAACATCACAGCGTGTACTAGATCTCGTGGAACAAGAAGATCATGTTCCTGTCGTAATCTGTTTTGCATAGCCCTGTACCCCAATAACTTGCCAGGTCCATCCAGTTCCTTCCGAACTGCATCTTGCACTTCTTCCAGAGAGACACGTCTGTCTGTGTAGTAGATTCCAAAGGCTCGGAGGCGTCTGTCAAGCGTTCGAAAACTCCAAGCGTACTGAGAGAAATCTCTTTCCAGGTAATCCAACATTTCTTCACGCCTTAACCCTTGACTGACATATTTCTTCATTACCTCCTTCAGTTCTTCGTCTTCAATCCACGATTCATTTCGAATGCGAGCGGCCATATTTGTTTAAGCACGACCGCAAGTGATTCTGGTCTATGGCAACGATAGGCCATGAAGATTTTTGAATCAATTTTATTTTCATTTATTTTTATTTTTATTTTATATTATCTTTTTTCTTTTGATCGAAACTTTTTAAATTAATTTTTTAAATTAATTTCTTTTTTTAAATTTTTTTACTAATAATTTTTTTAAAATTTCAAGTCAGTTTTTTTAGAAATTTTACTATGGCAAAGGTAGGCCACCATACAGCTGCCGTAGCTTCCCCTCATAAAATTAAGAATACTCCTGCCTTGATTTCAATAAGAGTATGGCGCTTGATTCATTTCTGCGCAAAACTGCGATACGGAATCACAAAATTGACTCGGAAGTTATTTTCAAAAAACACACAACTATGAAAGTTTATGCAAAATTCATGTGCACTGTAAAGTTTGACGCGCTTGTTCATTAAACTGTTGTTTTCGCGGAGGGAGTTTATCACGATTTCGTCCTTGGGTTCTCTCGAAAGAGATTATTCGCTCTGTCAGCGGAGTTAGAATTCTTGAAAAGAGTTGAAGCATCGCAATACTGGACAGATATGGCTGCCCACGAATTCACTTCGACTCGCCACGACCATTTAAACGAAACTTCCCGAACAGTTTCTTGCTGAAGCGATAGACGAAGCCGGAAAGTGTTTTTTAATCAGTACCGACATACCGCCGCCAGTCCCTGAAGGTTATTCTAGAATTTACACGGACACAAAACTCTCGCCAGGCCTTCTTAAAAAACTGTAGATTCTTGGTTTAGGGAATGTCAACGCGTTTCAGCTATGTTCGATTACCAGTCAGCAAAACTGAGAGAACACAGAAATTCGAGTGTTCTTTCATTCCGAACACCGGGTCGATTTCTATCCCCACGAAGACCGAATAGTTCCGAACACAATCCGAAAACTGGACACTCTACTTACTTACGCACATGATAGCAATATGGCTACAGCTGCCAAAGCAAGCTAGTATAGCCACAAACTATAGACAAGAAAGGGCATACATTGATACAGAACCTCCATAACTGTGGTTCGTTGCTTAATGACACATGTTTAAGGAACTTCGAGCCGCCATTTTGTCGCTTCAACTTCTTTCGGCAACGTCGTTTTCTTCGTTTTAGTAGCATGCAAAAAATACCATTGTTTTTTAATCACAAAAATAAACGACATTTGGGATCCACAAAAGGTAGATAAATTCTTACTAAAGTGTCAAAACGTGATGTCTGGTTTTGTTAAACGGTCCTAAAAGCAAAACTTCCCGTAAGTCACTTACCGCTGGGAGCGACCTTCACATTCCCCGTCGACGAAACTGCCAAACGAGACGGCCAAAGCGGTATTATAGTCACGTGGACCTCCTTCCAGGTTCGCCGTTGGCCGCAAAACGAGCTGCTGCAAAAGCGGTTCTCACTTTTTCAGAATATACAGGGTGTTTCAAAAGTTCGGGGAACACTTTTTGTGATACAAATAAAGATTCTTTTAGGAATCCGATGTTAATGAAAGTTTTCCGTTTGATGTCAGCACAGGCGTCCCAAACTCACGATTCGAGGAATCGATCAAATATTAATGATTTATGTACGCGTATCGAGTGAGACGTGACTGACTTACGTGCGCGGTGTTGTGTTACACATTGGGCCGTTGAGAATTTGAGCGCTCTACAAGGCATTGTATGGAATTTAAAATAACGAAGGATAAAATCGCACAATGAAATAAAATGTTACTTTTTTGGAATAAAACTAAGTAAATGAACTCACCTTGCCTTATTTCTGTTGTCCATTTGGCCTATTTCGTCGTTTTTGGGGGGTTTTCAGGTGTTTGTCTTAGCTTTCTATAGACGAAGTCAAGGCTGGACACTGCTGTCTCGAAAGACCTGATCCGAGAGGCCGTTTTCTCGCCGAAATTCGAATCCGCTGTTCGATTTTTCCCTCCAACGCAAAGAAGGATAGTCCATTGGTCCTCTTATCCGGTCGGCTTGGAAAAATCTTCAAACTTTCACCTCCAATTCGAACAATTTCTGCTTCACTGCTGGAGGTTTCAACTGTTCAACGCACCGTGTGACCATCCAACATACTACGCCACAGTTTGAAATCAACATTAGCGACCGCTCCTTCGTGACAAATGTGACTTACCAGACGGGTGCACAGTCTGGGGAGAGAATTGTATTTTAACGGAAATTTTTGACTGTGCACCCGTCTGGTAAGTCACATTTTTGTCACGAAGGAGCGGTCGCTAATGTTGATTTCAAACTGTGGCGTAGTATGTTGGATGGTCACACGGTGCGTTGAACAGTTGAAACCTCCAGCAGTGAAGCAGAAATTGTTCGAATTGGAGGGGAAAGTTTGAAGATTTTTCCAAGCCGACCGGATAAGAGGACCAATGGACTATCCTTCTTTGCGTTGGAGGGAAAAATCGAACAGCGGATTCGAATTTCGGCGAGAAAACGGCCTCTCGGATCAGGTCTTTCGAGACAGCAGTGTCCAGCCTTGACTTCGTCTATAGAAAGCTAAGACAAACACCTGAAAACCCCCCAAAAACGACGAAATAGGCCAAATGGACAACAGAAATAAGGCAAGGTGAGTTCATTTACTTAGTTTTATTCCAAAAAAGTAACATTTTATTTCATTGTGCGATTTTATCCTTCGTTATTTTAAATTCCATACAATGCCTTGTAGAGCGCTCAAATTCTCAACGGCCCAATGTGTAACACAACACCGCGCACGTAAGTCAGTCACGTCTCACTCGATACGCGTACATAAATCATTAATATTTGATCGATTCCTCGAATCGTGGGAGTGTGGGACGCCTGTCGACTGTCAGGAGCACTCATCTCCAGTCTTATGTACATTGTTTCCTTTGACACCACTGTCGCAACATCAACATCCAGAGTGCCTCCCCTCCCCCCCCCTCCCCTATGGTCCTGTATATAACGTTTTTGAAGCCGTTGCCGGCATGGCAAGAACGGAGCCTCGCTCGCTTCAGGCTTGATTGCTTAGTGGTAATGATTATCGCCAGGTTTAGCCTTCCTTGCAGACGGGTTCGCGCGCGCGGGAGGACACTCGGAAATTTGAATTCTGGACCAAATCAGGATTCAAACAGGCGGGGAGGAAACTTGTACTGTCCTGACGTCAATGTAAGTTGACATTGCAGCCAGGCAACTTTTGTCCCTGGAGATGGCACTAAATATTCACGAAAAGGGTTTTACAATTGTCAAAACTCTATCAGTTGTTAAAATGTGAAAAATATGAAGTTTGGTGCCTCCAAGCTTCTAATTTGGCGCCAAATCTGAGTCGCCGACGTCCGACATGGCAACTCGCTCGTAGTTCGTCGAGTGTCGCCAGGTAGGGTGATAGTTGTCTTATTTTAAACAAAATATCCTGTTTCTCGTCAAACTAAACCCGGAATTCTCGAGTTAACTATTAGAAGAAGCCAAAGCAACTTAGCATTGTCTCTATTTTTGTTACCTGGGAAGAAAAAGGCTATTATCGTGTCGTTTTGGCAGGACAGCTAAGCTTTGACTGCCGCTCGTACTGCGGGCTCAGCCGTCGTATGCAAGGTTAACCTTGATTTTAGTCCTCCCATCGTCTTAGGGATCGGATCTCGGTACGCAGCTTCGTCGGTGACACTCCATAGGTTTTCAATGGGGTTAAGATCAGGTAAATTTGCTGGTCACTCATCTTTTGGATAAAATTCGGGAGGTTTCTCTTGCACCACTGCTGGGTTGCTTTCGCCGTATGGCGGGAAAGTACAGAAACATACTCGACACAGATTCGCACCGTTTGGCGGGAAAATGTTTATTTCAAGGAGTTTTTTTATCCGACTCATAGAACAGTTCGGAAAATCGATAAACTAATAAGATTTGTCAATGTCTGTAAGAAAATGGAGAGAAATATAAAAAAATCTGGATGAAGTATAGATTTTTTTAAAATGTCCACGAACTTTGAAACGCCCTGTACAATCCGCGAAAACTGTTTTCTACGACATACACCGATCAATAAATTATATACAATTTTGGCAGAAAAGGTACCCCTTTTATATAACCTGTTATTGAGAAAAGGTACCCCTCTCACATATCTACTTTAGAACAATGATCTCCTTTCTAAGCCCTTGAAATGAAGTTACAATCTCGTTCCCAGAGTCTTCGTTCCCTTGACCACCGGTCGAAAAGCGAGAGCTCTAGGAGCAACCATTTTGAAATAACAAAGGAAATAACCGAATTCTGCCCATCCGGTTTCACGCAGTCTGCAACGATGGCGCATGCCTGAAATGGTTGCTCCCAGAGCTCTCAATTCCTGCCGCAGGCCAGAAGGATCGTGGGCTCTGGGGACGAGAATGTTGAAGTTAGTGAACAATATTACGGGAAAATATCAAGCATTACCAGACGAAATGTTAAGCAAACGACAAGTGTTATTCATTCAGTTCACGTTGTGAAACAGCCGATTTCCCTACCCTTTATCTACGTCAACTTGTGAAATCTCCTACCCTTTTATATACCTGAAGCCTGAAAAAGGTACCCCTTTCGGGCGGAGCCTCCCCGTATAGACCATTATAGGGAGTTACCCCCCTCCACCGGGCTGTTGGCACGCTTCTCCAAATATCAGTATCATTGGAATGTGGAATTTTGCTGATTTAACCCACCTTTATCACCTTTATATTTAAATAGCAGGAGAAGTCCACGGTTTAATATTTTGCTGATATCTGCAATGTTTACCTAAACATACAGTATTTTTCTCTGATCTGCTTGCGTGACACTCACTGTGAAACTGCCACGGTAAGTCAAATATGTCTGTCGAAACCAAATTTGACTCCACTGACGGGCTATCATTACGAAAAAAATTCAAACTCAAGAAATACATTTCACAGGGCTTGCTCTGAAATAAACGTGATGCAGCCGAAGTGCTGACGTGACCAAACTTAACGTAGAGCTAATGCTAATCCTTTTATGAACTGAGTGTGCTTACAAACTAAATTTTTAACTCACTGACGAAAAACTGAAGCAATGTGAGCGCGAATGCCGTGACCGGGTGAAACAGAGCACTTAGACAACTTTACTCAACAAATTATCCAGATAATTTTAAAGTAGCTGATTTAATGACTCAAAATGTACCTAAAGGAAAAGAAAAACAGGCAAATAAACCAACAACTAAGGGACTGGTCAAAAAGTATTGGGGGGGGGGGGGTGGGCCGGAGCAGAGAGGGGTGGGTCATCAATTTTTGAACCCTTGGTTAGGGGTGGGTCGTTCAATTTTCAGCTACCCCTGAGGGGTGGGTCATCCTGTTTTTTTTTATGGAGATTGGCACACATTTGACACAATCGACAATTAAGGTAACTCCTTTCAAGCAATTAAAGCAAGTGACACACTTGAACACCAGCCAACGGTCTGCCATGCACACAACCATATCACCCGGGCAGTGGCAGCCATGGACAGCTGTTTCTGCCTTATTAGGCCTCATCAGCATGGCATAGTCGACGGACAGAAATGTGACCAGAGAGCCCTAAGCACAAGTCTTGCAATGCGCTGCTATAGATGAATCCTGCGTATAAAATATATCACTATCAACAGAATGTTCCGCCGCATTACTATCTTTCCCGAGGGGGGGGGGGGGGGTACTCGATATATCTCTGGGTGAGGAGGTGCGGCCCGGCCCCTCCTACCCTGACCCTGTTTAAGACAAATATCGTGATTTTCTTACCATGTTTAAGACAGAATTCCGATTTTTGATACCCTGTTTAAGACATAGGTTAAAAGTTGCGGTTACAAATTGTGTGGCTTTCTTACTGTGTAATCAATGAAAATTTAATGTGCCTGGTATCAATGCCAAAGTCAACGGAAGTTCGTTCGTTCGTAGTTTGTTTATTTTGTTTCTGTTTTTCTTTTTTTGTGATGTAAGTATAGCCCAGTAATTTTGTAGATAAACGTTGTAATGTAACTGCGGTGTACTGTTAAGTAAGAATGTACATAAGACAGGAGATGGGCTCCTGACATCACAGGCGTCCCAAACTCACGATTCGAGGAATCGATCAAATATTAATGATTTATGTACGCGTATCGAGTGAGACGTGACTGACTTACGTGCGCGGTGTTGTGTTACACATTGGGCCGTTGAGAATTTGAGCGCTCTACAAGGCATTGTATGGAATTTAAAATAACGAAGGATAAAATCGCACAACGAAATAAAATGTTACTTTTTTGGAATAAAACTAAGTAAATGAACTCACCTTGCCTTATTTCTGTTGTCCATTTGGCCTATTTCGTCGTTTTTGGGGGGTTTTCAGGTGTTTGTCTTAGCTTTCTATAGACGAAGTCAAGGCTGGACACTGCTGTCTCGAAAGACCTGATCCGAGAGGCCGTTTTCTCGCCGAAATTCGAATCCGCTGTTCGATTTTTCCCTCCAACGCAAAGAAGGATAGTCCATTGGTCCTCTTATCCGGTCGGCTTGGAAAAATCTTCAAACTTTCCCCTCCAATTCGAACAATTTCTGCTTCACTGCTGGAGGTTTCAACTGTTCAACGCACCGTGTGACCATCCAACATACTACGCCACAGTTTGAAATCAACATTAGCGACCGCTCCTTCGTGACAAAAATGTGACTTACCAGACGGGTGCACAGTCAAAAATTTCCGTTAAAATACAATTCTCTCCCCAGACTGTGCACCCGTCTGGTAAGTCACATTTGTCACGAAGGAGCGGTCGCTAATGTTGATTTCAAACTGTGGCGTAGTATGTTGGATGGTCACACGGTGCGTTGAACAGTTGAAACCTCCAGCAGTGAAGCAGAAATTGTTCGAATTGGAGGGGAAAGTTTGAAGATTTTTCCAAGCCGACCGGATAAGAGGACCAATGGACTATCCTTCTTTGCGTTGGAGGGAAAAATCGAACAGCGGATTCGAATTTCGGCGAGAATACGGCCTCTCGGATCAGGTCTTTCGAGACAGCAGTGGTCCAGCCTTGACTTCGTCTATAGAAAGCTAAGACAAACACCTGAAAACCCCCCAAAAACGACGAAATAGGCCAAATGGACAACAGAAATAAGGCAAGGTGAGTTCATTTACTTAGTTTTATTCCAAAAAAGTAACATTTTATTTCATTGTGCGATTTTATCCTTCGTTATTTTAAATTCCATACAATGCCTTGTAGAGCGCTCAAATTCTCAACGGCCCAATGTGTAACACAACACCGCGCACGTAAGTCAGTCACGTCTCACTCGATACGCGTACATAAATCATTAATATTTGATCGATTCCTCGAATCGTGAGTTTGGGACGCCTGTGCTGACATAAAACTGGAAAACTTTCATTAACATCGGATTCCTAAAAGAATCATTTATTTGTATCAAAAAAGTGTCCACGAACTTTTGAAACACCCTGTATATTCTGAAAAGTAGACGCTTTTAGCATCTCGTTTGCGGCAAACGGCGAACCTGAGGAGGTCACGTGACTACCGCTTTGCCGTCACGTTTGCAGTTTCGACGGGAAGAAGGCGCTCCAGCGGTAAGTGACTTACGGGAAGGCTTTTAGGCCGTTTAACAAAAACCAACTCACGTTTGACACTTTTAGTAAGAATTTTCTACCTTTTGTGGATCCAAATGTCGTTTTTTGTGATTAAAAAAACAATGTATTTTGCATGATCTAAAACGAAGAAAACGAAGTGCCGAAAGAAGTTGAACACAAAATGGCGGCTCGAAGTTCCTTAACATGTGCATGCAAAGAAGCACAGTTATGGAGTTCTGTTATCAATGTATGCCTTCTTCTATAGTTGTGGCTACTGCTTGCTTGGCAGCTGTAGCCATATTGCTATCATGTGCAGTAAGTAAGTAGAGTGTCCAATTTTTCGGATTGTGTTCGGAACTATTCGGTCTTCGTGACGGATAATCGAATAGAAATCGACCGGTGTTCGGGATGAAAGAACACTCGAGATTTCTGTGTGCTCTCGGTTTTGCTCGACTGTTAATCGAACATAGCAAAACGCTTGACATTCCTAAACAAAGATCTACAGTTTTTTAGAAGGACTGGAGGAGTTTGTCCGTGTAAATTCTAGAATAACTTCAGACTGCCGGGTATGTAGTACTTTAAAAACACTTTCCGGCTTCGTCTATGCTAGCAGAAACTGTTCGGAGTTCGTTTAATGGTCGTGGCGATCGAAGTGAATTGTGGCAGCCATATCTGCCGTATTGCGATCTTCAACTCTTTTCAAGAATTATAACTCCTCTGAAGAGCGAATAATCTCTTTCGAGAGAACCAAGACGAATCGTGATAACTCCCTCGCGAAAACAACAGTTTAATAACAACGCGTCAAATTACATTGCACATAATTTGCATAAACTTTCAAGTTGTGTTTTTTGAAAAATAACTCCGAGAATTTGTGATTCCTATCGCAGTTTGCGAAGAAATAATCAAGCTCCATACTCTTATTGAATCAAGGCAGGAGTATTCTTAATTTTATAGGGGAAGATACGGCAGTATGGTGGCCTACCTTTGCCATAGTAAAATTTCTAAAAAAACGACTTGAAATTTTAAAAAAATTTATTAGTAAAAAAATTTAAAAAAAGAAATTAATTTAAAAAAATTAATTTAAAAAGTTTCGATCAAAAGAAAAAAGATAATATAAAATAAAAATAAAAATAAATGAAATAAAATTGATTCAAAAATCTTCATGGCCTATCGTTGCCATAGACCAGAATCACTTGCGGTCGTGCTTAAACAAATATGGCCGCTCGCATTCGAAATGAATCGTGGATTGAAGACGAAGAACTGAAGGAGGTAATGAAGAAATATGTCAGTCAAGGGTTAAGGCGTGAAGAAATGTTGGATTACCTGGAAAGAGATTTCTCTCAGTACGCTTGGAGTTTTCGAACGCTTGACAGACGCCTCCGAGCCTTTGGAATCTACTACACAGACAGACGTGTCTCTCTGGAAGAAGTGCAAGATGCAGTTCGGAAGGAACTGGATGGACCTGGCAAGTTATTGGGGTACAGGGCTATGCAAAACAGATTACGACAGGAACATGATCTTCTTGTTCCACGAGATCTAGTACACGCTGTGATGTTTGATCTTGATGAGGAGGGACTTGCAGCAAGATGCCCAATCAGAAAGAAGGGAAAGCCTAAAGGGCATTTCACAACAAAGGGGGTAAACTGGGTATGTTCACTTGATGGACACGACAAACTCATGGGTTACAGAAATAGTACTTTTCCATTAGCAGTGTATGGATGCATTGACACAGCTAGCCGTAAGCTCCTTTGGTTAAGAGTGTGGGTCACAAACTCCAATCCAAAGGTTGTTGGGAGATGGTATCTTGAATATCTGTATGAAAGTAGGGTTATGCCCTCCATTTTGAGGCTGGATAAAGGAACAGAAACAGGGGTCATTACAACGATGCATGCATTTCTAAGGCAATCTCATGGTGACATGGACCCATGTGACACAGTGATATATGGCCCTTCAACATCAAACCAGGTACTATCCAAACTACCAGTACTTAATACTTAATACTGCAAGCCTGAAAATTAAAATGCAGATAGGGCACTCAAGCTTTTGCTGTACTTCAGAGTGCATATACTCGTGTACACATATTTATCATTAATATATTGACAGTGCTGTGAGGCCACACCTGATCATGACTTTGAGGTGTTGTATGGTTTCAATATTTGGGTAGTTTAAGGTTTAGTAGCTATCAGTGGTCAATCAAAACTTCAGGCATGCTTACTGCGATATAGTCCAATGCATTCTTTTGCATTAATAAGTTACAGATTCTACACTAACTTGCTTTACCTTTTATCCGTGAGTTACAGTCTTCTTTTGTCACTACAGATAGAAAGATGGTGGCGAGAACTGCACGAAAGGCTCGAGAAATATTTCAAGGTGCAACTTCAAACACTTAAAGATTGTGGTAGTTATGACCCTACCAGTGAGACTGACAGGTTTGTTCAAAGTTAAATGAAAGATTGATGTGGGCTGAGTAACAGAGGCATTCTTTTTTATCAGTATTTCATAGCTCAAAGGAAGCAAAATATGATGTCAAATATCAATTCTGAGATAAAATAACTATTGAGAAATGAATTTAGGAATTCGAATGAATTTAATAATATATTTTACAATAGGCTCATTTTGGATGCATTTTAGCTGTATGCACCACCTTTATATTGTTCCTAAGTTCTCTTTGGAGTCAGCTAAATTCAAATCATAATGATAGATGTAGTAAGGACTGATCCTTTGTGCCTTTCATATTGCAATCTACAGAATGTTGTTGGCTTTCTTGATGATTCCTGTGATCCAGAAGCAATTGGATTCTTTTCGTCAAACTTTGTGGAACACCCACCGAATAAGAACCCAGAAAGACACTTTTCTTCCAGATGGGGTTCCTGAACATATCTATGAATTCCCTGAGAAATATGGTTTAGAGGATTGTGGTCAGTACTATTGCACCAGAATTGAATAGCACAAGCTGATAATTGCAAACCTTTTCCTTCTAACCGATCATGTATTCCATACTTTATGGTAACCACAATAATTACATGTCTACAGAATATTGAGTGTCCTGTTTGGGAGGGGTTCTGTAGTAGGTTAGGTAGAGTTCAAGTTCTTTTATAGTTAGTTTTACTAATTTGCTTTTACATCTTCAGACCAGCAATTTTAATTTTTAGAAATATCAACATATTACAAAGTAGCTAATACATTGCTCTAATTTTCAGGATGGCCCATTACAGAAGAGCAATTAGAGGATGTTGCAAAGTTTTCTGAAGTTTTAGAGACTGGCTCTGACTTCCTGGGAGAAGACATCAGAAAAGCATGTGAAGACATAATTCCTTTCCCTGAAAGGGTTGAGCCGACTGAATGCATGGAAGCCTTTGTGTTCTTAAAAAACAAGTTCCAAGCACCAACATAATTATGGAACTATTCATTTGGTTACCATAGATTGAAATTCATATGCCATAAAATTGCTATAAGTTTTATAATAACATTTCTATTAAAAGGACACCAACACAGCTCAACTCCTTTCAAGGCAACCTTAGTGACAGGACTAATGCATTAGTCATGGAATGGTAAAATTTCAACCCTTAACCAATTTAGTGTTTCTGTAGTTAAATGTGTCACAAAAAGAGAACTCTGATAAAAAGGTGGCACATGCTTAGAAGTGCTCTGAACATCAAGTCAAAAAGTTCATATATTTGGTTCATTGCAGTTATGAAAATCTTCCTTTGCCTTGTAAACATGGTTTGAAAAACTGAAGATTAGCATGTGGCATAATTAGCCCTATGCATGTAACACTAAAAGCAACTGTTTTTTTCCTTAAATTTCCTTATGAAAAAGAACACAACTTAGGAACCCCAATAACAATGAACAAGAACCACAACCAACAACAATCCCTGAAGTAAAAACTTCTTTGAAATGTTCAAGCTAACTAACAAGCTGGAAGTACCTGAGTAACTTAACACAAGTAACTTAGCAATTGTGTCCATCACCACTGCCATAGTTCAAATAAAAATAATAACACTTATTATTATCATACATGTCCCTCAACTTCCCAACTTCTACAAACTATGTTGTCCCAGTTGATCACAATAATAATTGCACACATGTTCTTTAAAAAAGTGCTGATGGCCTCTTTTGACAAGTTACCAGCTGTAAATAGGATTTCGTTGTC
>JAHPZR010010651.1:35000-40686 GCA_019787425.1 Platygyra sinensis | reverse complement strand
CAATCAGCATTAAGATATCTTGACCACCCTTGAAAGGAATATCGAAAGGGACTTTCCCAGTTTCATTTTTCATACTTCCCGTGAAGGTCAAAAAAACTCCCAGTGCAGTAGTTCCAGAATTTCTTAAGCAGGACAAAGGCAGCTCGCTACAACGTCGTAAGCTACATTTTGGGGAATTCCCAAAGATGAGAGCTATAACGAAAAATGTACAAAAAATTTAACTTTTCAAGTTTCTACTTACTTTGTCACGCAAGTTAATTGCGTGACAGCCTTTTTCTCTTTTTCTGGGTAACCATGATTAGCAAAAGACACAATAGAGACGATTCTCATTGCTTCTCGTAGCCTGTAATCAGGATTTCTTATTTTTATGTCTTCGGAGAGAAACAAAATAATGAAATATTTCTCTCGTTTCTAACACCCTCTTTGGGAGATATAAAAAGCGAGAAAGTCCCAACAAATAGTTTTTTAAGTTTTACCAGAATACCATGTGTATGTAAAAAGATAAGATTTTCCCGATACGAAATTATTTATACCGCACAACCAGTCAACGAAGAAATAAAATCGTCAAATGTTCAACTTCGTTCCCAGGCTCTCTCTACACGGCCTCCTTGTTTTGTTGCTATGACATCACAAACGAACTTCAAAGGTTAGAGAAGTCACGTGATCAAGCGGCAATGGCGGCGAGCACAAACAGACGAATGTGCTTGAAGGAATCGACCTAATATAATGTAGTTTCTTTTGAAGCCGATTCGTCATTTTTTAATATACAGATGACTTTGGCAATGCATCGGAATTCCTTAACTTCGTTGGGTTCGACCGGTGCTATGAAACCGAGTCGTACATATGGAACTAGTTCAGTTGGTACAAGTTCATCGTCGACTTACGGTTCAACAAGAATGCCAAAACAAGCGCATTCCTCCAGTTCTCGGGCTTTGCCTCATGGGCCTGGCCCTCTGTCGAATAAACCGTTTATTGTGGACAAATCCGGAACACCTATTGGTACGATAAAATATGTTGCTGCTCCAAGAGCTACACATCAAAAATCTTCTGGTATGACGGACTCACCTACAGTTCGGAGAAAAACTTCAAATGACTCTGGTTATGCCAGTTCAAGTACTAGAAACACTTATGCATATGGGGATTTGAGGAGTGGTAAGTCGAAATCACTCTCACAGCTGAATTCTCGCCAGTACGAAACAAACGATTTATTACGGTCTCCTTCAAACAGACGAAGAAATGTTATGGAACCGTCTGTAAATATGCATGGTGTTATTAACTCCAGAACAGGACATTCGTACACTCAGAATCATGTAGGAACCAAGGCAACGCTAAATGGCGGTAGCAATACAAAAAGTAGTGGTACAAGTATTTATAAATCGACAACTCATTTGGACTATAAAGATCCAAAGCAAGAAAGAAAATCGCTGCACTATGGTGGGCAATTGCAATCTTCAGTGCAATCTTATTCCTCACACAAAGACTTATCCAACGCTTATAAAACCTCAGGAAAAAATAATTACGGTGTCAGGGATGTGGACAAAACGCACAGAGCTACCATAACTGCTTTACCTGGGTCAGATATGAAGTGTGCTAGAAATTCGTCCATCAGTTCCTCGAACTCTTCCTCTCCCAATTCGGTAAGTATTTGTTCTAGAAAATTAATTGTGTGGTTTATTTCTTCATCAATATAGCAACAATAAGTCAAGATAGACAAAATGGTTGCCATCTAAAACTATCTATCTTTCTGTTGTCGTTAAACGTGTACAAAGATGTTTCAGATGATGTTTTGATTTTTGAACAAGTACATTCAATTAACCTTTAAAACATACTTAAATTAATTCTATTGTTTACATATGCTGTGTTATTTAAGGACGTTCGCGCCAATTGTTTCTGCGCATCCTTACTGCGCACGCAAATTCACATGCCACGTCATGCATGAGCGCGCGCGCTAAGTCATTAAATAAACAAATGATAGGGCAGATGGCCATTGCTAGAGCTTTATTTATTTATTTTATTTATTTATTTACAAACTTCGCCAAGGACAATTTGGCAGGAGAGATCTCACAGAACTATTGTTCCAATAACGAGACTCCTAAACATCCAAAAAAACAACAACAACGTACAACAATAATAATAAAACAAAATAATAATAATAACGATCTTGGACGTACGGTGACCCCAATTTTTTTTCGATGGATTGTTTTCTCTACTGATTTTCTACGTTTAGGGAAAAAATGAAAAAAATCTATCGAGTAGATGTGTGAATATTTGGCAAAATGCACCATCGAATTCCGTTCTTATTAGCTCTTCGTGCACCTTTGCAGCGGTTTCAAATGGCTCTTAAAGGGTTAAATTTTGTGAAAACGTTAATAAAATTTCGAATTATTTACGCAACAGACCCACTTCTATGTACAAAATATGACTAAGACCGTTTGCCTCTGTTGACTCATCTTCGATATTTTTAACTATAAACCCCGGTGGACTGTGCTCAATTATATGGGACAATTTTTCAAAATCAGTATAGTTTACCACACGCTTTATCTCTGAAACGAAGACGGTGACCCCCAATTTTTTTTGCATTTCTGGCACAAGTAACTCATCATCTGCCAGCAGTAAAAATTTAAAAAAATTCTATTGACGGGAAAATTTTCGCACGAACGTCCTTAAGGGCGCCATTAAACCATTATTTTTAGAAACTTGACCTCATGGATAATAGACAGCCGGGGGATAAATTATGATAGAATATATTAGTATAATACAGTATAAATATATAGAAATGTTTTACACAGCCCAAAATTACAGTGTCCTAAGGGCTTATAGAAATTTTGCATATTTGAATGTTCTTGATAACCTCTGAAGCTTAAAGATAATTCATCAAATGTATACAAAGGAAATCATAACCGTGACGGTTGGAATATCTGATCTTAATCACTATAGATATTTACAGGTTAATTTTATTTCTTCTTTGCCTCCTTACTTTAGCTTATGTTTGATATACTTACTGTATTTCCTCGAATAATAGCCGTCCCTCGATTAAATGTCGCCCTTGAATAATCACCCCCCTTTCACAGAAATATTTAAAATAATTGCCTCCCTCGAATAATCGCCCCCCTCCCCCTCGCCATTTTCTCTTTCTCTTGTCCCCTCCTCTCAAGTTAAAAACTGACATCTTGGGTAACAAATAAGCTTTCATGAATTAATTGTTCACAACTGAATGGTTACAAAAGCGCCTTTTTCTATTATTCATGTGTTTCACTTTTTCCTTTATTGCTTGGTATAATAAAGCAAAATATTTAGGGCGCGACCTCCTGTGAGAAATATTTGAAATGATAGCCTCTCTCAAACAATCGCCTTCCCTTGAATAATCGCCCCCTTTTGGTGCGAAAATATAAATAATCGCCCCGGCTATTATTCGAGGAAATATGGTACATGTATATCAGATACTCGACAAGACAGAGTTTCCTTGCATTTCCTTGAAGTTTACTATAAATTTAAACTGCTCATTTTCAACTCTCTTCTCGATGTTCTGAAATGCAAGGAGACATTGTTTGGACATTTTTGATATATCAATGAATAAATTTTCCGTTGTCTGTGAACTTTTCAACACCAGTCCTGGTACAATACAGCTCTATGTGGCAAACATGATGCTGAATTTCTCATTAAGTTTCTATTTCTTTTTGTGAAGGAAATTTGATGGCAAATAAATAAATCTTTATGGTAAAAACTCTGAAACTCTGTGTCACATAGTGCATTTGCAGTTTGTATTTTTGTGCCTAGTGCTCGTAGAGCTCAAGGCACTATGTTATCGTGCATACGTGTGTGTCCGTAACACTTGCCGTTCGTGTAATATTTCATGAAGTGTCCCCCTTCACTTTTTGTGCCTAGTACACGTGGAGGCCTAGTGCTCATAGAGCTCAAAGCACCATGTTATCGTGTATACGTCTTTGTCCGTAACACGGGTTTTTGTGCCTAGTGCTCGTAGAACTCAAGGCACCATGTTATTGTGCACACGTGTGTGTCCGCAACTCGGGTTTTTCTCGTATTCTTTGGCCAACAACTCAAGACCACTGTCGAGCAAGGTTCGTTTGATTTTCTTATCCCGAAAAGACATGACGTAGATGGCAACTTTTTGCTACGATCGCTCCATGTGCTCACGTTGCGCGTTGCTTCAACGACGTTGGTAAGTTTCCTGTGTTTTAAGATTTAACTCAACTGCAACGGGGCATTTTCGCGGGAAAAAAATTCAAATCACAGCGCTGGTCAAAAAACCCTTTTTTAACTACAAACTCATTTCGGCAAATATGTAAGTTTATATTCGTTTGAAAGGTCGTTGAAATGACCTTTTTCGACCACAATAGTTTTTGCTTCTGAGTAAACAAAAATATCCGATTGCACCATCACGCCAAACACTTCGCGATATATAACTTCTCCGTTAATTGGCTCCAAACATCGGCAAAAGTAAAATCTATTCCTTAACATTCCAGCTTCATCGTGTTGAAATTTCCGCGAAATCGAACAAAAACCAGCACTAATTAGAATTTTTTGTTACCCATCTGTCAATACTTGTGAGCAACCGAAAAACTTTGAATATTACACAACCCGACGTTTTGGTCAACACCCAGAATTATAACCTAGAAGCTGAAAGTTGAATGGGAACATCTTTTTCGAACTATTCTTAAATGATTTAGACGAAAAAATTATCTCGACGGGCTACAAGAGACACAAAAATGAAAACAGAATCAAGCTCATGGTATCTGATAAGCCGATAATTATTCAAAATTCCACCAAATAAACATTCCTCCGCGCTGAGAAAGACATGATTATGAATTGTTACAGTTGATACTTATTTTACAATAAAGTTTCTTGTTGTTGTTGTTGTATCATGTAGTCATTGCAGATGATACTAGTTTTCATATCACTAGGCACATGCAGTCAAAGACTGCCTATTTTTCCTAAATTGTCACTGGGTCTTCAAGTTGTATGAATTTTTTAGACACTGTTCATCGTTGCTAAGAAGTCCAATAATGAAATAGTGACCACCAAAGATAATGATTATAATATTTTGTGCAGATGATTATTTGATGTTTTGTGTTCATGCAGGGCTCGAAAATAACACTAGCAAACTCGCAAAATGTGAGTGATTTTGATAAGTTGCGAGTGAGAAAAATATTGACCAGCAATCGTTTGCGAGTTACAATCATCCCTGTCTCCCAAACATTTAGGAAGAATTTGCTAGTGGTCTCACCAGTTTGCTAGTGATAAAGATTTTACTGGCCAACCTTTGTGGGTGGACTAAAAAATTAACTTTGCTCTCATGAGTGGAAAATTTTTAACAGTGAATCACCAGACAGTACAGTTGAGTTTCATTGTGCTAATATTCTAGAAACATGATCTATACGCACCCTGTGAAGAAAAGTTTATTGGAAATTTTGAGTCAGTCAGTGGGTGTCACAAAACCAAAAAGTTTTAAAGTGATTCCCTAGAGAAAGAACCCACCATAGATTTCTGATGAAACTTAACGTGCTGTTCTTGCAGGACAAGGAGTTATTAAAAACGTAATAAAAAGAGGGGTCACTGTGCTTGTTTTCGTGTCACAATGCTAACAAGTATGGTTATTTACTATTTAGGTGACTTTTGGTAATCTCAGTGTGCAGCAAATAAGCATGTTTATTTTTCAATGCAGAAT